>JBAMJV010005015.1:0-261276 GCA_037951105.1 Echinarachnius parma
CTTTAAATCTATTTATTACAACTTCATTTGGTTGAATATGTTTTTGGCTCTAACAGCTTTTCCTTATTTAAGCCTCTGAGTATCAAGTTCTTTATAATGCTATTGAGGTATTACCCGCTTTTGTGCCCAAGGCATTGAAAGGGTTTACCAAATGTTCTAGATTAGTTGCAATCCTTTATCTATTACTTCACACAACTTTTTATTCTCCCTTTATTTGTTGGAAGATGTTTTGGCTTCAAACAGCCTTTTGTTATTTAATCCTCTGAGTATCAATCAAGTTCCTATATAATGCTATCAAAGTAGTACACGCTTTTGTGCCCAAGTCATTGAAAGGGTTTATCATTACAGAAGTGTCATGAATGCAAATAATGCAAAAATCCATTGATCCATTGCTTGTCCTCTGGTTTAATGTGGCTTCAAACAGTCTTTTGTTGTTGTCAGTAATGGTGCCGTCAGACCGAGCTACGCTTCTCCTGCGCTCTAGACAATAGCTGGTCACAATCTCTGGAATGTATCTGCAAAATGAAATGACAATGAATGGGAGGATTATCGCACATGGGTGAAAGGATAGCCTCTCATGCATGGACATGATGGCTCCCTGAACAAAAGTTGAGCAGATGTGAGGTCGTGGAAGAGCTACGCTTGTTTTGGTCAAAGCAAACGCAGAACTCTGGCAACCTAATCTTTTGTTCAGCGAGCTATTGTCTGTGCATTCATGGAAGGATATCTTTTGACACATGTGAGATAATCTTCCCATTCAGATCCTCATTGGACAAAAGACACCTTCCAGTGCTGGTGACCAGCTATTGTCTAGAGCGCAGGAGAAGCGTGGCTCTGGTGTGATGGCAGTTTGACTGAATAGAGGCATGGAATCAAAATCCCCTCTCATAGAAGAATTAAGTACATGTAGCCTCATATAACAAAATAGTTATTGAATTGTAGTGAACAGGTTTGAGAGTTCCTGAGCTCAAGGCTTTTGTATCTCAGTCTATGATCTCATTGTGAATTGATATTTTCAGTCTAGGGTGAGACTGACCCATTATATTATGTACAAGTGATCCTCTCTCACATGTACAGACACAGTATTGCATCTTATGTAGGCATACTATGAATATAGAGATACTTTTATAAGCAGGCAGGGCTCCACTCTTAACTGATTTTGCCAGTAGCCCAGTCGGGCTAGTGAATTAATTTCTTTCAATTTTTGCTGGCCCAGACAAAATTTACTTTTTCATTTTTAAACTGTCAACTATTCATAATCTCACTCCCCTTAAGGCCTTATGGATCATCCGACTGTGAACAAAAATACATACATTGTGAGCATACTCCCCCCCCCCGAAAAAAATACAAAAATACATACATTGTGAGCATACCCCCCCCCCCCCCCCCCCGAAAAAATAAAAATAAAATTTCATAAAAGAGCCCCAGAATTGTGCATTATAATTCCAATGCAAAACAAATTTTAGAGCAACCCTTTTATAAACAGGCTTGAAATTTAGCCCCCCCCTAAACAATAAGATGTAAGATTTTCCCTGTTTCTAACTTCCGTTTTGCACATTGACAATATTCAGCACTACATGTAGCACTTGCCCTATTACCCCGGGGTTTGGAGTTTGGTTGCCCAATTGGGCAACTTAATTATTGGTCAGCTATGAGAGAATATTGTAATTCCTTAGATATAATCTCATCTAGAAGTAGGCGGGCAAGTAACTCTGTTCGGGCAAGTACAATTTGAAAAGTTATAAGAATTTACTTGCCAGAACGGGCCAGTAAGGAAAAAAGTGTGGAGGCTTGTAATATGCATGAATAATAGCCTTCAGTGTGTGTTGTTATTACTTGTACTTGTAATTCAAGCAGAAATAATGTGCTGCGAAATGTAAATATAAAAGGTGTGTATTCTTTCAAAACACTCAAGTTGTCAAAACAGTCAGATTGGCTGTGGGGAATTTTTCGACCAGCTATTTCCTGGTACAAATGTATGTAATTTTTTAACTGCACATCAAAGACATGTATGCATTTTTCGATGAGATTAGTAAAGGGTTGGTCTCTGGCTTTAATAGCTCAATGAAATGAATGTAGGGTCATTCAGTCCATTTTATTAAATTAATAATTATTCAATACATTTTATTTGCATAAATTAAGACAGGGCAAGTAAAAATTGATATCAGGGAAGAAAAATTGCATAAATGGTCTAGTTTGATTGCCGGCTCAAAATGTAAAGTTACATGTAAATCTTATGTTGAAGTACGCAAGCAATTTATATTTTTGCTGGGGAAGTCAAATTTGAAAATTTGGGATTTTACTTGCACTAAAGGTGGTATCTCACCGGGCTAGAGACTAGTTGGCGACCAGTTGGCTACTCAGTCTCCGCTACTCGGGCGATGTCGGCGCGACGTCGCCGCGACGTCTCCTGGAGACTAGCCGGGTCTCCGGGGAGTCGCGGGAAAATCAAACATGTTCGATTATTTTGGAGACTTTTTCAGTCTCCAGCAGGTCTCGGAGACGTCTCCGCGACGTCTCCATCAGTCGCGGAGACTAATTTTGTCCTCGACTGGGGAGACGTCGCCACGACGTCGCCGCGACCTACTGGAGACCAAGGCGACTGAGAGGAGACGTCTCGGAGACGTCTCCATCAGTCGCGGAGACTAATTTTGTCCGCGACTGGGGAGACGTCGCCACGAAGTCGCCGCGACCTACTGGAGACCAAGGCGACTGAGAGGAGACGTCTCCGCGACGTATCCATGGTGACAAACAATTCGACCGGAAGTCGCGGCGACGTCGCAGCGACTTCCGGGCGAATTGTTTGTCACCACGGATACGTCACGGAGATGTCTCCGAGACGTCGCCTTGGTGAGATAGCAAACCATTTTCGAGTCTCCCGAGTCGCCGCGACTACCGCGACTGATCAGTCGCGGCAGTCACGGCGACGTCTCCGCCAGTGAGATACGCACTTAATGGACCAGTATAGAAATAAGTTCATGTGGAGGCTTGATAGAAAGTCATATTTTGGTCGCCGGATGAAAATGATAATGACATATTAGTTAGAATGTTGTAACTTCCATGTCTAGATAAAGTGAGTGAAAAGTTGAATAGTAGACAGAACTTTTACAAAATTAATCCAATTTTAAACCAATTGATTGTTTTGGGCCACCAATAATTATTGTTAGGAAACTACATGTAGTACAAGTCACAAGAAACTGTTATTGTGGAACCTTGATTTAGATTCATGTATGTACCTGTACTGTGCCTCATGCTTTGATGTGGTTTTACAGTTGGTGGGTTTGTGGTTTAACAAAGTCTACAAAGTCCTCAAAAAATTAATTCAGAAATTTAGAATCGGCTTTGACATTGTCTAATGCCTCTGGCTCCATGAAAGGGAAATTTGGGTAAAAAGGTGGACATTGCTTTGTCTTGGTTTACTCTATATATAAAAATGTGAACATGATTTTGTACCCACATCTGTTTTTCTTAACTTGTTCAATACTGCTTAATATAATTCACTCTCCTGTCATGCTTTCATTCAAATAGCTCTAAAAGCGCTTTGGCAAAGGTGAACATTTATTGGGGCTGTTCTTGGCATTTTGGTGGGGGGGGGGGGGGGGGGGGGGTCAGCATTCCCCTGAGCCCCTTGTGTATCTTTATCACTAGGTCTCAGCTATGAGTTTTATAACTTTATATATTTTCATTGATTTGAACTGAACTGAAGTGAACTGATATTTAACCAGGAAATGAACTCCTTCAAATGTTGTACATAATTATATCTTTTGTATGTTGTAATACTTACATTCTGCTCATAGACAGGATGTGTCTGCTAATTATACATCTGAAGGAAGTTGAAATAAGGTACAGACATTGAATTTAAACCTTTTTTTTCTAGCAGGATACATATATCCCATAGCTGTAAAGGAATAGCCATGCTGTGATCCAGAAAGTAAATGCTGTACAAAAACTGTCTGGTTCTTAAAGGCATATATGCGTGGGTTATTACACGCGTGGATCCATCTTGCGCACTTCTACGCACGGTACGTAATCCCTATTGGCTCAGTTATAAGTAGCGATCGCAAACTGACCCACTTCACGAAGGCCCGAATCGCGTTCGGAATATTTGTACTAGGCGAATCATGGTCGAATGGAATTCCTTCAGAGATGTTTACGAGCGAAACTATTGCGTAACACGCTTACTTCACAGTGCCGCGTTTTGATCTTATCAGCGATTGCCCCAGGGCTCGTGGCAGCTCCAGCAATTCACTGGGTTTATAGATACCAGCTGTTTGCTGCATGTAATTTCATAAGAAACACCGCTCTTCGATCGATTTCACACATATCGTTAGTTTACCTCGGGACATTACGGTGGAGAACGAGTTGGAATTTGCTGACTATCCATTCTAACCCACGCATATATGCCTTTAAAGGGGACCACCAGGCAAAGAACAACACATCATTATATATGTTTTGGTACCGTTATGTGATATCAAATAGATACCCATTTTGCAAAGGGTTGTGTAATTCATAAACAAAGCAATTAATTTCCACCACTTACGGAACCACTACTATTTCATGGTTCCATACGGGGCAACCATTTGCGAGAGCGCCAATGCTATTCACGCGTAGGTTTTTGTAGGTCCCCGGGCGATTCGTTCGCTCTGCACACAATAGTCTTCGCAATTCAGACCGCATGAACGCATGCTTTAGAATGGTGATGCGATTTCCAATTATATATATTTTTTCTGGAAACATATTTTGGTGAACTTGTTGATGGAATGGAATACTAAAGATGTTACCTTTCTTTAATAAGAATATTATTTTTGGGTAGTGGTACCCTTTAAGACTGAATGCACTACTACTTGCAATTCGTTTTTTTTCAATAAACAAAAAACTTCATGGCAGTGAAAAAATTAAGGTTCAGCAGTCTACAAGATGTGTTATATTAATATATGCCCGTTAATTTAGGAAGTTAAAATAAGGTTCAGCTGCAGTCTACAAGATGTATGTACTGTATGTGTGTGATATATTTATATATTCCCCGCTAATTTAGGAAGTTAAAATAAGGTTCAGATGCCGTCCGGATTAAATTTAAAAGTGGAACAGGATATATTCCCCCAGCTGTATATTAGACCGTGCCTTGATCCAGGGCGTTATATTTATATCCCGGGGAGAGGAAACGGCGCGCAGCCGCACGACATCTGCTAATTGTCGACTTCTTCGTTCGGTCTTCGTTCACTAGTACCTCTAGGCCCTATAGCTGAGCACTGCTCTTTACTCTTTAGCCCTTAGGCTCGTGAAATTTTTTGATTAATTCCAACTGTTTTAATATAACCTCTCAGAGAGACTCACATTACTGCACCGTAAAATGTAATAATATTACATATTTTACAACTGTACATATTTAATTTTTATATTTTGCATGTTTTACATGTTTTACATTTTGCTCACATTGTAGAACCTAATCTATTGGAAATAAAGGGATGTGAAATAAAAAAAAAAAAAAACGGTTGCAGCTGTTGGCGTCTCAGTATATAGAAAATGTAAGTAAATTTATCGATTGCACACTAATGTCAAAAGTCAAAATACTAAAATTCTCACCCCAAAATAATTCTAGGCACTTTGGATAAAATGTCAATGATAGATAAGATTCCACTTCTGGTACTGAAATTTGCCTTATTTAGAGCAGAATATGAAATGTATTTATAAAAAGAGATACATGTTTGGTGTAACACTAACAGCAATGTATGTAACAAGATCCAGTCCATAATCAGATATCACCAAGTGTTGTCAATCATCACTTCTGTCTGATTATGATCACTTAGTATGGTATACAAACATTAATTGTGTAATCAATTACTATAATCAACCGTAATATGATTGTAAATTATGGTGATCAGTATGATTGATATATTTAGTAAACAATTAGAATGATTAGATATCATTGAAGGTTCCATGCATATTTTGAATTCCAACCATTCCGATATATGTTTTTCTTACAGTATGTGAATGATGTTAGTATAATGATGTGTTGATAGATTTAGTCATTTGGTAGTATTCATTATAATATGGTATCTAGTAATAAGTGTGACATGATTGATATTAAGTTGGAATGACCATATATAGGAATTCCACACACAAATGGAATTTGTATGTAGAATTCTTACATTCCAAACTATTTATAAGTGTTTTTTTTTAATGTGGATAATGTACATGTAAGTGTATGATGTGAGTGTATTGTAGACCAATAAGGAAGACACTAACCAATTATCCTTGTTATGATAAATGATGACTGTTAATAAGTGTGATATGTGATTGGTTATGATTGTGTTAAGAATGAATAGAAGTCAATAGAGCCACATGCATGGTTGGAATTCCGACCATTCCGTACCAACATATGTTTTTTCTCACACGAGTTTTAATGTCAAGGCAGCTGGAGTATACATCATCAAGTCTGTTGTAGTTTAAAGGGACATTCAGAATTCATCAAATTTATCAGAACTAGTAGTTGAATATTGTAAATATTTGAGGGTAGTTGTATTAAACACTCATACATGTGTTAATTTCAATCCAACAAGTCCATACATTGTAGTTTCAAAGGAATTAAAAATGATCCTTTAAATAGTCTTTTAGAGCAAAACAATAATTAAAAAGAACTGTATCATGTTAATACTAACACGCAAGATGCACATGTAATACTTTCACTGTACTATAAAGTCTACATACTGTTGAATTGTAAGAAGCCTTTTAGAAGCGTAATTTTGAATGGACCTTTAAGCAATGATGTTGAGACCATCGTACAATATACATGTACTGTATTATATAATAATGACATGTGAGCTTTTCAAACTGGTATTTAGTTCAGACTTCAAATATAGACCATGAATTGCCATTTGTTTGTTTAACATAGATATGTAGATCAGATGTCAAGTCTCTGGACCTAAAATCAAGGCCAAGACCACACAATGGGTCTTTAAGTTGCATACATGTGGATCTCAATTACAATTTACATTACATCATTTCCTTACCATGGTATGTGCATGAACCTAGGTACATGTAGTACGGTAGGTTCATGGTATGTACTGTAAGCGTTTTCAAACTGGTCTTCAGGCTTCAAAGTTAGACCATGACTTGCCATTTGATCATCATCGATCCATAGATCAGATGTTGTGTTCTAAACTAAGTAAAGGTCTCTGGACCTAAAATCAAGAGCAGGACCACATACTGGGTCTGGAAGTTGAATATATCTTGCTGATCTCATTTAAATTTTGCATCATTTCCTACCCCATCATTTTCCTACATGTACAATGTATGTGTAAAGCTGTAAGCCTTTTCAAACTGGTATGTGGGCCTCAAAGGTGACCATGACTTGTCATAAATTGTTTAACATTGATCTGAATATCAGATGTACATGTCTGGTCTCTGGACCTAAAATCAAGACCAAGACCACACAACGGGTCTTGAAGTTGAATAGCTTGCTGAATGCTGATCTCAATTCCAGTTCACATCATTTCCTGACCATCAGACCATCTTGGTGGTCTAGTGGTAATGTTGCCTGTCTAGTTTTCAGGAGGTCATGGGTTCAATCCCCACCCCACAAGTCCGCTTGTGATTTGTTTGTTTTTTTGCACAGCAACTCAAATATATTCACTTTATAGCATCCAGTGTTTAACATACTTTCAGAAGTAAAATCCAATAATTTTACATCATTTTCGATGATCCTAACATCCCTTTGATGTAGGTGCAGAGTTGCAAACTGTACACATGAAAGTCAAACTTTTACTTATTTATTTGTTTTCACTAAACTGTTAGTTAATTTTGCAAAATGGAAATCAAAACCGAGACCACACAGCAGGTCTTTAGTATCTGGCGGATCTCAAATTACGTTTTATGTTCATGTAAATAAATGTAAAAACATGAATTTCAACCTGTTATGGCAATAACAAACATGCTCACAATTTGGTATGGAAGTGAAACCAATATCTAACAGCCCCCAAAAAAAAACAAAAAAAAAATTAAAGTTGTCTGGATAAAATTTGACACATCATCATTTTTAAACATTTTGTTAGCTTCTCTTTATGGTAACGAACAGGAGAGAAAGCACGTGAGCTGTGCCCAATCCTGGCCAAACATTTGATGGGCAGATGATGGACACGCAAGAAGATTTTTAAAAATGTTTAAATACGAGTCTTCCTCTTCCGCTAGACAGAAGTATATTTAGAAGACCTGGGGGGTGTTTCACAAAGATCCTAAGTTGAACTTAACTCTAAGTTGGACTTAAACATTATGGAAAGCCTTTAGTTTCTTTGAAACATTTTTGTAAAAGTTTTTTAAAAGGCATACAATGTTGATTCAAATCATATATATTGTCTATTATCAAAGACATTTCATGTTCGTGATGTAACATTTATGAAAAGTCTAAAATACTTGCATTTTTGCTATTGATTTTATTTCAAGGCTACAAAAGGCTTACCATACGTTTTAAGTCCAACTTAGAGTTAACTTAGGATCTTTGTTAAACACCCCCTGGAAAGCTTTGAAAAATAAAAGTTGGCAGAGAATTTCAACCTGTGTTTCTAATAAAAAGTTGGCAGAGAATTCTCCCAGTGTTTCTAACGTGTATATTAAACTCATAATACTATTTGAAGAGAGAAAGTTTTGAATAATGAAAGTTGGCAGAAACTTTGTATCAACCTGCACAAGTTTCTAATTTTTTTTCTTTTTTCGGAACAGGAAAAGAGAAGAGGTGGGTTTGCGGTTGGGTTCCTAACCCTGTACCTGACCCGTCCACTGCACTCTGCTCTAGCTTCCGCCTCTCTGTCAGTGATTTTGTTGAAACTTCTGCATTTTATTTCCCTTTCGTTTTTTTGTTCACTTTATATGTTCTCTTAACTGTAGATTGCTGATCTGCCCTTTTACTACCTGTCCCGTGTTATACATAACAGTGATCGGAATCAGCACATGCCCAGTACTGGCCTGGGGCCACCGAATATGAGCTTCGGGCCACAAAAATATCATTCTTATTTGCCCGACTGGGCAACCAAAAGTGGCAGAATTTTCTGGTTACGAAATTTGACAAATCTCTAGTCTATTTGCCCTACCAGGAAAGAAAGTTATTTTCTAGCGTTGTACCATCAACAATAAATCGCCTTGAATATAGGCTAACTACAGGTATTGTTATGGAATAATGAACTTGTTTTAGTTCCCTGTATTGGTTATAAATTGACAGAAATCAATTCATTGGGCCCCTTTCAGTGATAATTGTTTGTCTGAGAATTTAGATGTTTATATTAAGTCTGATTTGCAAACCCTATCTATAATCGTGACTTCATATTTGCTTTTAAAAAGTTAAATTTACAAAGAAATGCTAAATGCCCTTCACAGCACACACAGTACAACCAAGGAGTTATGAGTTAGCTAACTCATACATCCTTGGTACAACTATAAAATGAAAACTAATTCTGCATTTCGTGGATTAGATATTTGTAAGAAAACTAATTCTGTATTTTGGGGATGAGATATTTGTAAGAATTACAGTAAAGAAGTAGTGGAAATGTTAAGTTTTGAATTTTCAATTTGTTACAGCAGGATCAATTGTACCTGTACATATATTCGCTTAAGTTGCTAGGTCAACCATCACAAGAAAGTATCATATTCATTATCTAGAACAAATATGGTTTCTTCTGAAGGAGAAACTTCAAGCCTTCAAGGTGTACCTAGAAATAAATAATACTCTCTTGTGTACAGACATGACAGATTAATCCATTGTATTCCAGGGCTGGTATTGTAACCATATGGCATTGTAACCTATATGTTCAGTATGGCATTGTAACCATATGTTCAGTATGCCAAGGCATTGTAACCATATGAGTGCATATTAGATACTGGGACACAAGAACGTGACATTGACACCAAAATATTAATTGCTGTAAAAAGCAATGCAAACACATTTATTTACAAGTTTAACCATTGTCCAACTCAATCCAAAAGTTAGAAGATAGTTCAATAACTCCAAGTAGTCTTTTTAGCAGTTTGAAATTTTATTGTTTCAGTGCTCACGTACGTAACATGGTGTCCTCCTAATGTATGATTACATGACTAAAATACTTCATTCGAAATCATAACTGGGTAGTTCCATTTCCTACTGCAACTTGTCCATAATGAAACATGACATGAAGTTCTGACCCTGATATGGCTAATGTTATACCACATATATTGCAGGACACCGTTACGTAAGTGAGCACTGCAGGAATATTTAATTTAATTATCATTTCTGCATGTTAACCAACCAAATACCCCTAATTGTTTACTTAAGATCAGTTTTCTTCTTTCATGTGTGGGTTTGTTTTAATGCATACTTTCAAACTTGCTGACAAAATATATGTTAAAGACAATATTACGTATGTAACATGGACACCAAACTATGAAAATATAAATAAGTGAAATAAAATGTAGCAGGTACTTCATTTCAGTGACCCAGAGGCAAAAACTACTTATTGCTGGTATTTGGAGCTGTAATACCTTGGATTGTGACTTGCTGACAAAATATATTTTTATGGCAATATTACGTATGTAACATGGACACCAAATAGTCAAGTCATATATGAAAATAAAGATAATTGAAATAAAATGAAGCAGGTACTTCACTTCAGTGACCGAGAGGCAAAAACTACTTATTGCTGGTATTTTGAGCTGTAATACCTCTGATTTTGATGATGTGGAAAGCCTGTTAGCCATCTCGATTTTTAGTGCTCACGTACGTAACCATACAATACAAGGTGGACACCAAAAGTATATGGGGTTCTATGTGCGATCGAGGGCCGATTGAAAAACAACAATTCCGTAGTTTTGTACCAGACACCTATTCAGACACCAAGGGTATTTTATTTCAAAGTTGACAGTCTACCAGATTGAAAAACATGTGGGTACATGACGCATGCTTATGTACGTAACAGGTGGACACGAAAGCAAAGACAAATGAACATAGACAAATTTTATACATAATGTAATCGATAGACAAAGCAGCACTTATTTTTTCCTTTCAGACTTGGGTCTTGGATGAGAATAACATTGGCAGAATTAACTGATCACATTCATGAGATGAATGCTGACTATATCTTACGTACGTAACATCTAGGACACCAAGAGTTACGTACGTGAGCATGTTTTCATTTGCTCTCTATTTTGAAAAAATGTTATCATATTGAAATAAACAAGATTGGTCTGGAATCGCACACCAATGTTCTCAAACATATTTAGTTAAAGAAAGTGCAGGCCATAAAGAGAAGTATTTACTTAGCATGATTTATCATTATGTTATTAATGTCACATTTTGGTGTCCTTTTTTTAAGAAAATATTTCAGAAAAATTGAATTTACTAAAGATCAAAATGTTCATGTCTCCTAAATTTATCTTATGTATCACCTGGCTATATATGGAATACAAAGAAGTAAAATATGTCCCTTAAAGTGACAAGAATATAGTTTTGTAATGAATTAAAGTCACAAGAAAAAAATCTCTCCAGTATCAAATATGCACTCATATACATGTATATGTTCAGTATGGCATTGTAACCATATACATGTATATGTTCAGTATGGCATTGTAACCATATATGTTCGGTGTCTCAATTACATACATGTCTGCTACAATAACCATACACTCTGGTAACCGTGGAAACCATATACTTTTGAGTTACATACCCATTGGTGTACATGTAGGTAGTATGAATAACATAACATGCATGCATGCTATTAGTCTGGGTCACCTGATCCGGGTTTTGAGTTTCGCTCGGCTCTTGTGGAAATGAATATGATACATTGATATTCACGTGAGATTTGTTGTAATACTTTGCCTGTGCATTGTTTGGCAGGATGTACCACTACCAGGGTGGTGTTTGACAAAGATCCTAAGTTGAACTTAACTCTAAGTTGGACTCAAAAAGTAGGGAAAGCCATTAGTTT
Organism: Echinarachnius parma; assembly: GCA_037951105.1. Classification (NCBI taxonomy): domain Eukaryota; kingdom Metazoa; phylum Echinodermata; class Echinoidea; order Clypeasteroida; family Echinarachniidae; genus Echinarachnius; species Echinarachnius parma. Next base: position 11,946 of record JBAMJV010005015.1, read on the forward strand.
CATTGAATTTTGTTGTAAAAGTCCTTGAAAGGGGCATAAAATGTTGTTTCAAATCATTAATATTTTTTATTATCAAGGAGATTTCATGTTATTCATGTAAAATGTATAAAAAGTCTAAAATACTTGCAAGGCTACAAATGGCTTTCCATACTTTTTAAGTCCAACTTAGAGTTAAGTTCAACTTAGGATCTTTGTGAAACACCCCCAAGGGTGTTGTGCCAGTGCTTAGTTTCTTGAGTAGGGCATAGCATTTTGACACAAGGCCTCATGTCTTGGCTAAATGCATGGGGCGAAAAACTGGCGAACGTGACTACCACATGTCACATGACCAGCAGAGCAGCCGCAAGGCCTTTTCACCTAACTTGGCTCACCATTTAAATTATACCCCGTCGTAATAGGCCCCAAAATGACAGGGTGACATCCGGACGTCGTCCGGGTAAGAACCTACCCCGTTCCGATTAAGACGGTTCAATCAGGGTAACGTCAGGCCTATGTCCGGGTGAGTTTCAACCAAGTCGGGCCAGGGTGAGGTCGTGGTAACGTCCAGACGTCACCCTGACAAAAGACCTATTAAGACAGGGTGCAATGGTCACCCGGGTGGATGACGTCAGTCAGGCATGCGCGAATAGGCCGTGTAAAATGTAAATAGTGCATGTTGTGGCATAACGATCGCACTATATAGGATCGGGAACATACGGCGCTGTGTGCGCTCATGAATGCACTGGTTGAATAGGTGCGGTTGTCATGGTAATCTACCCGGGTGAGGTTTGTGCGAATGAGCGAACGAAGCGTATTAAGACAGGGTCCAAAAGTTCACCCCCTGTTTTGTGGTTTTCTACCCTGACATGGCCAGGGTAACATTGAGGTAAGCATTAAGACAGGGTTTTATTTTGTTAAAGGGATCAATTTAGTAACATTGTCCAAATCCACAAATCTTACTTGGAACTCTAGTGGTTCATGCATACCTTGTTATATTTGTATAACCAATAGAAGTGTGGAACGGGTTTCGGTTATTCAAATTTTCCTTTCATTAAAGACTATTTACAATTGAAGTGTTCAGATTTTTAATTATCCACTGGAAAGTTATAACTAAAGTCAGTGCAAAGAGTCTAACTAGATGAATATCACTTTGCATTTTTTTGTCATTACTCAGCCATATAACATCAATTTAACATTAAATGTTAGCGATTTCTCAAAGAGTCTTTTTGACATTGATCACATATACCTGCCTTTCTCCATTAATTTGTAGCTCTGGATTTCTTGAGCACAATTCTCAGTGGGATATATATAGCCCACGTCTAGACTCTCACGGACGAGACTCTCACGGAATGGTGTTCCAGACAGTCTCTGAAAAAAGAATTTAGGTGAAACACATTTGGGCAAACAAAAGACCCCAAATTTATATAGACCTTAGAAGATGATCAGGCATAAACTTAATGACACAGTTATAACTCAGGTGCGCATACATAGTTCACAAGTTCATTGCTTTGTAGGGCAAGTATGCTGTACTTATGATAGGAACTCCTTGGAACGTGTAGATTATAGGTGAAAGTATAACTCGGGTGCTCATAGTTCACAAGTTCATTGCTTTGTCGGGCAAGTACGCTGTACAAGCAAGGAGTTACTAATAATATTAGTAACTTCTCGGATCATGGAAAATGTAGGTGAAAGTTTTTTTATTTACGCTGTATTTTCATGAACCATTACACCTGATTGAAATTATATTGCATTTTTTCCCTCAAGGGAATCGATAGTCCGTCTGGCAAAGTGGAGATATGCGTAGAGATATTAGTCTGGTGTCAAATAACAGGAATTCCCTGTCTGACAATTGTATAAAATCAACCGTGATTCCAAGAAGGAATTATACACTGTTCAAGATAGTGCAATATTACTAGAGGCGCAAATATTAAGCAGAGGCTGAGATCTACGCAAAGATAACGAGGTATTACATTTCGGGAATTCCCCCCTTCCCCACTGTTTATAATCAATTGTAATGTTATTGAACAAGGAATACTAGGAATATACATGTTGCCAAAATGTTTTCTTAGATCTTATTGTCTACACGATTTACCTGTAGACTGTATTTGTATCAAATTACAAGAACCCCCCCCCTTTTCCTTTCTCTCCTATTGGTTCTAAAGTGATTCTAGATAAAAGCCAGACCAATATGTTATGTAGCTGATATTTTTGCTAGATAAAGTCTACAATACCTGGGGGGTGTTTCACAAAGATCCTAAGTTGAATTTGACTCTAAGTTGGACTTAAAAATTATGGAAAGCCATTAGTTTTTTAACATTTATGCAAAGTCTATAATACTTGCATTTTTGCTTTAGAATATATTTCATTTCAAAGCTACAAATGGCTTACCATACTTTTAAAATCCAACTTTACATCTTTGTGAACCACCCCCTGTAGTAGTATCAAATTACAAGAAAACCCGCCTTTCCCTTTCTCACTTCTCAATATTTTGAAGTGATTCTAGATGAAAGCCAGACAAAATATATTTATTATGTAGTGAATATGTTTTCTAGATATATTTTACATGATTTTACCTGAAGTAGTTTCAAATAACAAGTTTGATCAGAACCAATGAACTTTCTGCAAATGAACTGGCCTAGATCTGCTGCTGTAGCACTGTTTCATATCACAAGAATTAATTGCTGTATTGATATTGCATGACCTGTATACTTCCAAATTTTCCATTCGCTATAGTAGTTTTCAATATGGTTCTCATATATATATTAAGAAAATTGTGTGGACTTGACAATTTTACTAGATCCCTTTATATTGGTTTCTTCTCCAGGCATTAGGCTGGTAGCCAGATCAAGGATGTATAAGGTTACCTCCTTGGCCAGACACTCGCAGTTGTACAAATTTGTAGATGGTCTATTTTGGTTGCCCCATTGGGCAGCTGATATTTCTGCAGTAGAATTTGTTACATTTTAATCTACCGTATTTGTCGGTGTATTAACCGATCCGGTGTATTAACCGCACCCCTAAAAAAAAAAAAAAAAAAAAAAAAAAGTGTGGTGAATACGGTCATGTATTAACCGCACCCCTTTTTTTTTTTTTTTTTGAAAAAAGGTGCGGTTAATACACCAGCAAATATGGTAATCAAGAAGTAAATTTCCTCTTTGGGCAAGTAAAATTTGAACATTTATGATTTTACATGCCCAAACTGGCCAGTAGAAAAAAAAGTTAGTGTGAAGCAGTGAAGGGTTGCGTAATCACATCTTGTATTCCCACGAAACTACCATCAATATCATCCTATTCGACAAAATGCCAACCATCCATAGTTTTTCATTTCTCATGTCCACATGAAACTATCGTCAGTATCATCCCATTCTACGGGCCTGCTCTAGCGGCATGCATAGATGTTTGCTCTTTCCACCGCAAATAGACTCTGTCATTTAGGGAATTGCTATATACTCGCTGTTTAAGATTGGTCCGTCAATTTGATCTCATCTTTGCCAGTCAGTTGTACTGTACACAGTACACTATTCAAACAAAATATACATTGCTACACTTACTGTTATTTGTTATCAAATTGATCTTATGTATGTAAGCCAGTCGTACTGAGCTCTATTCAAATAAAAGATATTACTACACTTGGTATCAAATTGGTCTCGTCTTTGCTAGCCTGTATCTACATGTATGCTCTCCATATTTAGACTCTGTCATTTGGAAAAAGTACTATATATACTAATTGTATTTGGCGAACAATTTGATCTTGCAGAAATGTCAGCGAGGTACAATTGGGGCTCATTTAAATTCAGCAGTGGCCCTGGTGCCAATGGCCACTAAAATGCTGGCAGGCCACCCGAAATCGTCCAATAGGTGGACTGACTGGCTACTAGAAATTCAAATATGATGATGATAACGATGCTGACAAAAATTGGTGCAACATTTTGGCCACCAAAAGATCCAATCGGCCACCTGAAAAAATGTAAAGCCCTACATAGTTATTTAAATCATTACAATGTACTTCACATATTGCAGCACTTGGTCATATTACTCCATCAAATCAATTTGACCGTGACATTTATCAATCCTAGAAATTAACTTTTCCTCAGTGGTGGGCCAGCCTAGTTGGCTGTGCCCCCAATAATATAAAAACAAAAACAATGGAAAACATTTATAAGGGGGCATTTACAAGCAGGCTAGTACTAATTATGTATGATTAAATTCAGTGAAATAGCTCCTTCCAAATGTACATGCACAGTACATTTGCATTGGTTGCACCTAAGCTTCAATATTATTTTACATAATTTGCATCAATTTCTCTGTTGATTTAGGTTGTCTACCATGCGGAGCTGGGAAATTAGGGGGAGGGTTCAGTATTTGATGGTTAATGGCAGATCAGAAAGTGCATTTACCAGGCTAGAGTAATTCTAAACTTTGCCTAAAATCTAAATCGTACAACTTGCATATATTTGCATATATGTTTTATTCTTACATTCTTACATTGGAGAGAGCATCTTATTTGGATCGCCTAGAGACCCTGTGTATTGCGAGATGGTTAAAAATAGTGAAACAGCCTCTTTAAACAGAGTACATTGAGCTTTTGATTGAGGAGCCATTTGCTGTTTGCAAATCCCACATTACGGAAAAACCCAGGGCGTTCATACATTTGATTTAGGTTGTCTACCATGAGGGGCTAGCGAATTAAGAAGACGAATTGGTATTTGAACGAATGGTTAACCACTATTTAAAGGCACAAGCCATACATGCGCATCCCTCCAAATTGCTTCAAATAAAATACTTCTCGCATCTTTCACCCCTGGTAATTAACCCATGAGGAATGATTTGATTTTGGTACAAAATGCATTCTCCATTGCCCCCCCCCCCCTCCCCCCCATCCCACCTTCCTCCGCCATTAGTCCCAGTCTCGAATGGGTCAAAAGAGCATTTCATTTCACCAAAACTCTCTTGTCTTTTAACTTTCCTCTGTCACTTTCACAGTAACATTTAATCTGTTCATGCTTGTACATTGTAGAACACCGTTACTTTTCCTAAAAGAGACATTAAAGAATGTTTCAGATTTTTTTTTAATAGAGATGGTTGAGTTCAGTTATCTATTTATCAACCCCTGCGCCTAGGAGATATTTTGTTTCCTGTAGAGATAATACGTGATCTGCCAGGTTGCAATGTTCAGTGAAAGGATTCAGGCAGTTTAATTTTGCATTTTAAGCTAACGTCATGCACTGTTTGCAGAACCCACATTACAGAGACCCAGGGCATTCATTCATTTGATTTAGCTTGTCTACCGGCCCGGCGGCGAGGGAATTAATTAAATGAATTGATATTTGAAAAAAATGGTATAACAAGAAAGTTAACTTAATTTTTCTTCTTGTTAACTCTCCTCTTGCTCTTTCATGCATTAACACTTTGTCAACGTTTTATAATAGTCTATACTTAAGAATATTTAAGATTATTATTATTATTTTTTTTTTTTATAGAGATGGTTGAATAATAGGTTGACAGGTTGTATCCAGAAGTTAAATTTTGCATTTCGAGCTGTCGTCACGCACTGTTTGCAAAACCCACATTACGGAGACCCAGGGTGTTCATTCATTTGATTTAGCTTGTCTACCGGCCCGGCGAGGGAATTAATTTCTGATGAATCAGTATTTGAACAAATGGTAGACCACAAAGTACAGTGCACATGTGTATCTAACAGCTAGTGCTCATCTAAAAATAACCCTGGAAAATGAACTCTTCGTACTGTGTGCCACCATGCGCCTTCCCACTTGAAATGGGCTAGTCTAGCGTAAGAAATTCACCTATCAATTTGACAGGCTATAAGAAATTGACTTAAATCTCAAATTCAAATCATATTCATACTCCAACTTTATTAGTAAATAAAATCTAATTAAAATTCTTATAACATACACAAATATTGGCTACAATATGAAAGCGACTGGCAAAAACATAGTTTCTTTTTTGGATGTAGGCATACAAAAAAAGAAAAAAAGATTGCCCAATAGGGACTGAGTACACATATTGCTATTAAGTAAATACTGTGTTAATCTAGGCACTCATTACTGTACTTTGCCTACCGCAAATCATAACAATGGAATGTTTATGGCTTTATTTGTTAAACTACTGGGGAAATGAAAAATGCATTTCTGTAGGCTGTATCATTTCCCAGAAGTAACATATTAATGTTTCTTTATTTTTATTTAACGAGTTAGAGACTATTAATGTGTCTATAAAATAATTCAACTTTTTGTTGAAGAAAATATTTCCTCAATTTAGTATTTGTTGATAAACATTACAAATAATGACATCCATAGATCACAAAGTAAGAATAGACTTGTCAATATAAATCTTATCGGAAATAATATCGCTAGTGATATTCGTTTGTCTCGCAATGTATGGTCAAACTATATCATTTGACAAAGTGTTGCAGCAGCACACGAAACATCATGACCTTTTAGATTCCTAGTTTGACCATACATTGCGAGACAAACGAATATCACTAGCGATATTAGTTCCGATACTATATCCGCAATGGATTATATATTTACTATAATATAAATCTTGTTTCTGTCCTCTCTCTTATTTCCCTAATAAGTATTTGTCTTGTTACAACATTCAATCTGGTACCCGTAATTAATGCTGGCCCCCTGGTCCCTGAGGTGCTATCAAAAATTAGCTTTGGGCCATCAGTTTTACATTCCAACCAATTTGTACTTGCCCAAATGGACAACCAAATATTATGCTATCTTTAATATGGTGGAGAGAATATCACAGAATGTTTCTCTCCGAGGAAATGCTATTGAGGGAAGATTATAAGTTCCGAGACAAAGTCGAGGGACTTTATTTCAAATCCTTTCATTTCAAATCCTGATTCCATTAAGTTCCAGATAGCAAAGATAATGGGCCGTATGCATAAAAACAAGCAATTGCTTGTGCTAGCCTTTTGCTTGAATCGGTATGCACACAAACAAGCAATTGCTTGCAAGCAAAAGCTTTTGCTTACAAGCACAAGCAATTGCCTACTGTTCGTAAGCAATTGCTAACCAAACAAGCAATTGCTTAAAACCGTATGCATAAAACGAACCTTTTACTTGTCTTGATAAGCAATTGCTTGCGTTTTTTCAAGCACCTCCAGACCAGCTTGAGCTCTTGCTTACTAAGGACATTCGCGTTTTAGAATCAAGTTTTCATACCGTTTCAGGATGATTTAGAACTCCTGGTTCCAGAGGTTATGTTGTGATTACATATTTAATCAAATGGCTGTTATTTTAGACATTTATATACATGTAGGCAATTGTGTTCATGATTTGAAAATATTTGCGTAAGAAAAATACTGTTGCCAGGTCGGGCACGACCAGGGAAAGCTGCTATGCAAGGGACTACACGACGTTTGCATACACTACGAATCCCCTTTGTTGTCATGCAGGGCGATGTTCGCACAACCGTAACGATGCTTTGTTCAACACGTAAGCAATTGCTTAGGCAGTGTAAGCAAAAGGTTTCAGCACAAGCAAAAGCTTATGCATACGAAATTAAGCAATTGCTTGAACTTGATCTTTTGCTTGACAAGCTCTTGCTTGTGCTTGAAGCAATTGCTTATAAGCAATTGCTACGTTTTATGCATACGGCCCATTATCTGTTATGTTATCATTTGACTTTGTGTAGAGGTATAATTGAAATTTAATCATCACCATTGAAGCAGCGGAGTTCAATACAAATTGTGGCTTTCCAAAGTAATAATTATGGAAATCATTGTAATTATAAAAGAACTATGCTGTACAGAGTACATACTGTAGGTATATCAAGAATGTCATACACCATTGTAACAAATGTGTACATTTCACCCCAACTGGAGTATATGACATCTCAAGAATGCAGTAAACAAGCTTGTAACTTGCTTGTGAACACTTGTAACTTGCTTGTTAACAAGCTTGTAACTTACAAATCTTGCTTGTAAAGAAGCTTGTAACTTGCTTGTAACTTGCTTGTTAACAAGCTTGTTAACAAGCTTGTAACTTGCTGGTTAACAATCTTGCTTGTAAACAAGCTTATGGTATGCTTCCACTGTCTGCTTCCAGTGGTGAACATAACACTCGCAATCAATAGCATTGATGACAAGAAAATGCAGTCATAGATGAACTCCTCATTGCATTCATTCATGAAATGGAGAAATCTCCTCAAAATGTCAGCGGTTTTTTCTTCTTCAATTTTGCGCCCATTACTGCTAGACCAAGGAGGTTTAATTTGCTAGACGTTTGCAGGACTTGTTGATTCACATGTGTGACTCATCGTGTTTATTACCACTAAACATCCATCAAACTGTCAAATCCGTCTGCTACTACTGCCCAACAATAACATTAATTAACTTTACACATTTATTACAGCATTTACATGCTGTATACATGTACATTCACATTTCTAAAGGGAGAAAGAGTAAATAGCTGGTGTCAACACAAGGGCCAATTATCTAGATAATTCCTATACGAATCGTATATGAATTATCTAGATAATTGGCCCCTGTGTGACACCGGTTTTTGACTCGCAAAATAAGATAATGTATGTGTGAGGTCGAATAATATTGAACAGAGTTCATTCAATATTGCACATTACCTGAAATACATACATTTGCTTTCAAATTTCAAAGAAAGTTTTAGGAATCATGAAATAAGAAACACATACTGTATATTGATAGTATTTTCTTTTTTTATTTAATTTTTTCCCCTTTTTTTCCTTCAGATTTTCTCACCTTTCCTCAACATTTCTCAATGTTCATCATCTGGGCTCACTGACTATGAACTTAGGCAGACTTGTTAATAATTGACATGTTCTCACGTGTGCGTCATCGCATTCAATCCATTAAACTGTCAAAGTTCATCCCGATGACAACCCCTGGACAATAACATTCATTAACATTTATGCATCAACTAATCATGCCCCCTTCACCTGAACCCTAGAGCACAATTTGGTATTCTTCACATGAAACTTCATCTTGGTTCGTGGCGGTGTTTGTTGGCATACCCTTTTTTCTGTTTCTGTTTTTTTTCTCTACATTAACCCTTTGGTGTCCATGGTCTACAGTGTACTTCAGTCATAATGCTCATGATAATGTTGATTTGATCCTAAATCCATATGCAGGCTCGCCACCTGCACTTGCCCGCTTGCCCGGGGCAAGTAAAAATTGATGAGGGGCAAGTCAAATTTCATTAATGGCCTAGTTTGGTTGCCCTATTGGTCAGCTATGAGAGAATAATGTAATTCCTTAGGTTTAAATCTCATCTAGAATAAGCGGGCAAGTGAACTTTCTTTTCGGACAAGACAAATTTAAAAGTTTTAATTTTACTTGCCCGAATGGGCCAGTAAGGAAAAAAAGTTATTGTGGAGGCTTGTTAATTATAAGCAATACTCATTCAATGATTCTGTCTTATATATATTTCATAAGATATAATTTCAGATCTTTTGTATAATTGAAATGGAATTCAAGATCAAATTTTATAAATTATAACCCCACAATTTAGATCAAGGTCATCTTATTTCCCCTTTTGTCTGCACCTTAAAATGTTCTCTCTTCATTTGCGTATGAATCATAACATGAATAAATGATGTGTAATGACTGTACGGTCTCATTCATTTCACTCTAAATATATATATTTCCTTCAACTTCAAGAACATTTTGACCTTAGGGGTTGCCCCAAAATGTTAGGAGTCTCTTCGATTGTACATTGTGTATTGAGGCATAACTAAAAAAAGAGAAAAAATAACTTGGTATTTTCAATTAGTCATGACGTTTAGTGGAAGGGTTATTTAGTGTGTATATTATTTTCTTCAAGAACATTGCGACCCAAGGGTTGCCGTAAATTAGAATGCCTCTTTGATTGCATAATTTTCAATGATCGTGTATTGAGGCATGAATACAAAAACACAACCCTTTAATTTCAATTAGTCATGACCTTAAGGGGAAAGGTTATTTAGAACACTACAAAGAAAAATCAATATCATGAATCATTATTTTCTTATTGCTCGTGGCATGAACTATGTAGATCAATAGTATCAATATTGTGACCCTGAATGTAGGTTTGTTTTCTTAAATAATGTTGAATAAAACACAATTTATTGGATTAAACCTTATTTCATAATCATATATCATATCATTTAAGGCACAAAGTCTGTAAATGAAGACAATTATCATCAACTTCACTATCATCCGATCATCATTATCCTCTGTTTATCACATTCTTCATTATCCTCATCCTTATCCTCATCGTCATCACCAACATCATCATTGTTATACATTATACATTATTACTATCATCATCTTCATCTTCACCGTCATCTTCATCATCAACACCACCACCATTGTCATTATCTTCATCTTAAACATCTTAATCATCATCGTCGTTGTTATCATCATCATCATCATCATCATCATCATCATCATCAATCATCATTATCATCATCATCATCATCATCATCAACCTCATCAACATCATCATCATCATCATCATCATCATCATCATCATCATCATCATCATCATCATCATCATCATCATCATCATCATCATCATCATCATCATCTTCATACTATCATTTCTCTCTCCTCTTCTACCTCTAATTGTCTGTCTGTTCTCTATAGAGTGGTGAAGTGTGATGTCATAAATGATGTCATAAACATTTTTTTTAGAATTTTCAAATTTGGACTTCATTTTCAGAAAGAGCATAACAAATAATGAAATACTGATTGCCTATTGAACTAAAATTCATTCGGATAGGCATATCTCAGCAAATACGTAACCTTTTCCTTTGATTTTCGGTATTTGGTCATTATTTGTTATGCTCTTTCTGAAAATGAAGTCCAAATTTGAAAATTCTAAAAAAGTGTTTTTATGACGTCATGGCTTCTATACTCTATATCCTTCTCCTCAATCCTCATCACCTATCTGATCTTTTATTTCGAGAAATGATAAGTAAATCAAAGTAAATGTTGAAGGGAGATGTTATGGAAAAGCAGAAGGAGGAAAACGGTGAGAATTTTCTGCCCCTGATCAAATAATTGGGAGTGTGATCGATGCCGTAAAATCAATAGAGTGGTAACTTGATGACTAGGTGTATTGAGTCTGGCTGAGGCATCATCGACCGTTCTCCACGCCCAAGTGGCATTAGATTGCTACCGCTACTCCAAAAAAGTTCATGTGGATACCATGCATTGAAACGCTTTCACACTTCAGTTTTGAAGTTGAACTCTTTTAGAAAAAATGTGAAAAGTTTGGTGCTAGCCATTCGACTTGGTACAGTACATTGCGTATTCATGCAGCATAATCAACCAATTTCCACGCACAAATAGTATTATATTACTACCACTGCTTCCAAGAAAGTTCATGTTGATCCCATGCAGTCAATCTTGATATTGAACTGTTTTAGAGACAACGTAAAAAGGTGGGTGCCACCCTTTCTGCATGTACATGAAGCCCCATCTGCATTATCATGTCCACTGTCTGGACCAGATCTCAAAATTAGAAATGATTATTATTTGTACATTTTGCATCAAATGATCAAGTTGAGAAGGTTCTGACAACTTACAAATTGTGTGCATAACTCAAATTTAGCAAAAACCAACATAACACCCTTCTAACTCCCACCTGCTGATATGAAATGGTCTTAAATTAGAACTAAGGTGTGAAAAGGACTAGAGTCAGGACTGGAGTCAGTTCACGTTCACATAGATACCACAGATACATGTAATGTGTGCCCCGGCATTCCATGTTTGGACGTGGTGCTCCTCTACGGTTACCCCTTAATGCAAAGCGTGTCCGATTTCATTCACTCAATACTCTTGACACTTCAAGAATGACTCACATTTCATTGTTTGTCCACCAAAGAGCAAATGATGCATTATTAAAATCAATATTATTCAGCATTTCCTGCCAAGACACAGGTAGATATATATTTTGTACGAAAATTATGTGTAAGATTGCGATCTACATATTTAGGTTGGGCCATAGTTAGAATTTACATTTGAAGAAACATTTCATGGTTTGTCCACCATCAAGCAAATGATGCATTATTCAAATTGATATTCACCATTTTGGTGTGTTTTTACTACTAAGACACCAATATATATGTACAACAAACCTGGTTTGTAAGATAACAAGCTTCATATTTAAGTAGATCCGTAGTAAAAATTTCTTATTCTGATTTCATTCACTCAATACTTTTTGACACTCCAAGAATGACTCACATTTCATTGTTTGTCTGCCAACGAGCAAATGATGCATTATTAAAATCAATATTACCCACTTTCTGATATGTTAAATACCAAGACACCAATTATGCACAAAGATCATAACACTATTTTTTTTACCAAGGGTAAACCTGTATGATACTTTGATAGCAATCTTTATATTTATAAGTACATCCATGGAATTGGTAAGAATATCAGATTTTATTGAGTCAATACTCTTTGACATGTATCAAGAATGAGTCATGTTTTGGTGTCTGTGACCAAATTTGGTGTCTGTGACCAAATAAAAAAACACAATAATATTCAACTATTTTAATTGCATATTGAAACCAAACATTATTTTTAATGTGAGGTAAATAAACTGTTTGTTTACCCGTTCCCTTCGTGATTCTGAAATCTCCATAGACTTTGTACACAACGTAGGCAAGGGGTTGAGAATGTCAGTTATCTTGACACTTGAAGAATTGTTTACATTTTGGTGTCTGTCTAGCAATGACCAAATGATGTACTATGACAAAACAATAATATGCAACTATTGTAATTGCATATTGAAACGAACAATTATTTTAACTGTCAGGTTATAAACTGTTTGTTTTTATTAAAAGAATGTCTGACTGTCTGATTTAATTCAGTTAATATTTGATGTTGACCTTCTAAGAATGAGTCATATTTGGTGTTTATCTCGCATTGACCAATGATGCATTATTAAAATCAATATTAATATGCATCGTAATACATGTATGCACTATGCACTATTAAAATCAATAATATGTTTATTGCATATATAGTATTGAAACCAAAGTATAAATATTGTTAGTCAGAAACAATATTATTGAGATATGAAACACATGAAACCGATACTGTCCTGTATCTTGAGAATAAGTACTGTACAATTTAGAGAGGTGTTCAAATTACAATGGTCTTCTTTTGAAAGGTTATATTACCTCCTTGTGAGATTTTGGATCTGGTTTCCATCACTTACAATGTGTAAAAAGCATAAATAAACCAAAAAAGATGTATAGTTTTTCAACGTTCTGTTGAAATGCTGGTACTAAATAACATTTTTTGCATTATAACTGTTGCGACTGCATACTTTACATTTCGACAAAGTCTGTTAAGACATTTATGACCCTCGTTGGATTTCAGTCACTTACAATTTTTGATATCATAAAATCATAAATGAATTAATAACGATGTATTACTTTTCAAAGTTATGTTCAAATGCAGGTACATGTACATACAGTAAATACAAAATTTGCATTTTAATTGTGCAATTGTACATAGAAACCTATAGATAAATAGTTTAACATTTATTTCAAATCGATCAGTGATGAGTGAATTTTGTGATAAACTTAGATATTTTGATCCTTTTGATGCCCCCACAAATGTTGGTTCCCCATCCCCCCCAAAAAACAAACAAACAAACAAACAAACAAAAAACAAAACCAATCTTTTATAAAAAAAAATATAAAAAAGTAAAAAAGAGAGAATTTGCAAAAATCATGCCAATTTAAATGTTAATAATATAACCATTTTAGGCTAAAATCATGTCATTTTTATAGTAAAATAATCATGGAAAAATCTGAGCTACACCACTCTTATGGCGATCTGTGATATGTGTTTAATAGCCTGGTTCATAAATTTACACAGCTAAAATAATCATCAACTTGAGTACATTACATGTATGCTCTAATACAGTATGTAGAATGTACAATATAGACTACAAATGGTTACATTTATTTCCTTGTAATAACAATACAAGTGTGCCATGCACTGCCCTCTACATATATTGCCAGGTCTTCTTCTAAGTTTGATGACCTTTACTTTACTCACAACTAAAAACATACATACATGTTCAATTACCTCTGAGGAGAATGAGAACTGAACACAAACAAAAACAATAAATTCTTCATGAAACTTGTGTGAATTCATTTAATTTTTCTTAAATAAACCACCCATTCCCCCTGTTATTCCTGTCAAGTGACAAAAATAACTGTATGACTGCATCGTGAGCACAATGAATACAATTGTCTGTGCGGTCGTTAGCCCTCGTTCAAATTCGCGGAAATTCCGATTCCAGAAAAATGAGAAATCGAGCGGATACGGTCCGCTGTTCATGCGCATCGGTGTGGCTGATTACTTTACCATGAACATTACGCACCGTTATGGATTTATGGAAAGATGATTAAATATGATAATTTAATTGGCATGTATACACGCTTTTGCAGATTCGAAAAGAAATGGTAGGATGACTTCTCTTGACCTGTTTCTGTATTCTTGTGCACTGGGATATGGTTGATTGTGCTACCATATCTCTCATGCCTGTTGTGTATCAACTACTACATGATCCACTGGACCAGAAAGAAATTAATTGAATTGTATTGTGAATGTCACTTTTTGTTTGAGTCTAGACGATACTTATTTATTTATTTTTTGCTTGTTATGTGAACTGGGACAACCTTTTTCGTCCGGGTTATTGACATGTGGGTTTTAATCAAATTCCAAGGAAAATATTTGTTTATAAATATAATTGTTATTCTGGGGGAAAAAAAAGAATTAATTGGAATTGTTAAATCTCTTTTGCAGACAAAAAGGTTTTTGCAGTTTTGATTACAAAGAAAACCCTGTTGAATAGTCTGGTTATTAATGGAAAAGCATTTAATGCACATTCATTTATTTATTTTTCTGCATGAAGGGTTTTAGTCATTTTAAAACAAAATTTGAAAACTGTTACAAGGGTGTAGTGATGTCAATCACCCCAACAAAATAAGCTAATATGTAAGCATACTGTTTTGTTGCCCTGTGCACATTTTGTCTATTTTCAAATTTGACAATACTTTAACTTTAAGTCTGGATATTTTTAAAGAGGTTCTACATCTAGGGCAGGAACACATGGGAAGCGAGTCTAAATAGAAGGCTTCCTGCACTTCAGTACATTCATGTCTACTGCAAATTAGAAACACAGAACTGGTACACCAGAAATGCAACCCAGACATACGCGGTGTATTCACTGTAAATAATAAAAAAAAGGCTTGATGTTGGTGCAAATCTATGCTTGCTTTGAATTGTTAACATATTTCAGTTATTAATCTAAGGGATGAAATCCTATCTAGACATTTTCACTTTTTTCAAGACTTCTCGTAAGTTTTACAGCAGACATTTCGTGCCAAATTATAACGATCATTGGTTGTTGGATATGTCTGGAAATAATAATTGTTAAGGATTTCACTGATTGATCAGTGCACAGAAGGTATGGGGGAACTGCTAGAATTCCAATTGGATTTTGAGGATTTGGACAATGTTACTATAGATACCTATATAGGATGTAAGGTTATTGGTATGTCTGTCATAACCTCAGTTTGACTCTGTTTGTCTGTGTCTGAGCCTAAGCACCCATTTAATATTCTCCAGTCAGCTATTTTTAGAAATAATTGGTCTCAAAATAGAGAGCTGTTGTTAGTTGGGTTGAGCCAATTTAGAGTCTTTTTAAGATTTTAAAGCCCATTTTCATAAAATGTATAACTTTCTTTTGTGGAAAATGGACTTTAATCAACATGTTTATGAGGCATGAAAAAAGAACTGATTTATTCAAAGCGTATTTATAATTTCGATTGTTTTTGTCCATTATTCCAATGCCAGAAATTAACCTTTTTGCCTTGTGGCCCAGTTGGGAAAGTAAAAACAAGATTGTTCAATTTTGAGTGGGCCCAAACCTAAATCTGGTAGCCCCAAACAAAGAAAAACATAACACATTCTGGTAAATTTGGTTGCCCGAACGGGCCAGTAGAATTTAGGATCAATGAAATTTGGTGGCTGGAGCTAATTTTCAGTGGCCCAGGGCCAGTGGGCCTATGCTAATTTTGAGCACTGAGTATCCTTATTGACTTTAAAGGGAAATGCCAGTAGTGGGAAACGCCCCACACACAAAAAATGAAATGTACGCTCTTATTACCAATCATGTGAAATCATGTTTTTACTAATACGGGATGATACAAATTTGGCCTGGAAACCGCCTACTAATTGATATATTTGGTAAATTATAAAGCTATCCGCTGCGGATTGATATCTCGCCGATGGTTGTATGTTGATATACCGCCTCGTGCGATGCGTGTTAATCCTATGGCAAATGCGCACATGGTAATTCGCACGAGCGAATCGCTCGAACGAGCGTATCTATGTGGCCAGCGCAGATGGGCCAAACTGACAGTGAATTTAGGCTCAATGTCAGCGGCTTTCATAAATGTTTTAACTGATATTTCTGCACTTAACGATACTGAGGTTCGGATTTTTCCACACACGCTACTTTTTATGCTATTTCAACAATACTAATCAATTAGTTTGGCCAATACAGTTATTTTCGACTACTGGCATTTCCCTTTAAAAAACGAAATATACACTATGTTCACTGAAGAGGGACAGTTGCAACACCTCATCTTGTCAGAAAGATTTCTGGCACTTCAAGTTTGTTAAATCCTCATTACAATCTTTACATGTATTCGATGAAATTTGCTTGAACTCCCAAATATCTTTCTATGATGCAATAAATTATGAATGCTAACAAATGTATTTTTTCAATCCTCACTACAATCTTTACATATATACTGTATATTCAATGAAATTCGCTTGAAATCCCAAACAACTATCTATGAATGATGCAATAAATTATCAATGCTAACAAATGTATTTCCTCTCTTGTTTTCTTCCGCTTCAGTATGTTGGCTCCTTCTCCGTGGCACACCTCACTCCAAACGACCGGGCAGAGTTCGTCCGACTTCAGCTCCAGTCCTTACAGGTAACATATTCAAATTATTTTCATAATAATAATAATAATAATAATAATAATAATAATAATTCTACATTTATACCGCGAGCACATCTGTCCATTCGAACACTCGTGGCGCACTTTTCAAACATTTAAAAGTTATGAAAAAAAAACATGTAATAAAGTAATAATCATTTATAAGCATAAAAAGTAATCACATAATAATAACTCCAGGCATCTAAGGTTGTTTCATCAGGTAGGTTTTCAAGCAAGATTTAAAGTTATTGATCGTTTGAGATTGACGGAAATCATTCCATAAATGTGGTGCAGCAATCCGGAATGCTCTGTCCCCCCACGACCTCTTAAGCCCACCGCATACAGAGCCGATCCGACTGGTTTTAAGTCAGGCGAGAGTCGGTTTTGCTCAGTCGGAGCCAATTCAACATGTTGAATCGGCCTCGACTGACTTCCCACTGGCAAAACTTGAGTCGTGGGGCAACGCACACAGAATAAACCAGACAAAAAACAGTCGGATCGGGACGAGTCGGCTCTGTCTGCGCTGGGCCATAGATCTTCTGTTCAAGAGATCATGCACATATAGGGCAAGGAGTGGGAGGGGGGGAGGGGGGGGGGGGGGGGTGTAGCTGCAGACCCTTCTGAGAGACATGAAGACTGCAATATTATGTTAATCAA
Source organism: Echinarachnius parma (assembly GCA_037951105.1). Lineage (NCBI taxonomy): Eukaryota > Metazoa > Echinodermata > Echinoidea > Clypeasteroida > Echinarachniidae > Echinarachnius > Echinarachnius parma. The sequence goes on from JBAMJV010005015.1 coordinate 29,618, forward strand.
TGTATCTGTTATACATGTTTATTGTCAATATTCAATTAATGCATTTATTTGTATAATAACTTTGTATTATGTGATTATGTTGAAAATAAAATGAATTAAATCAAAGAATCAAAGAATCAAAGCACCTGCAGTCTAGGAAAACACCATTTTCTGGCAAAAACAAAAAAATAAGGCATAAACATTTTGATGTTTAATTTCCACACTAACTTTTTTCTGCATTGGCCCGTTCAGGCAAGTGAAATCATAAAATTTGACATTTCACTTGCCCCAATATAAAATTAACTTGCCCTCTTACTACTAAATAAGATTTACACGTATGAAATTAGCTTGTTCTTATTATTATTCAGTTGCCCGTTCGGGCAAGCAAACTAGACAATTTATTAAATTTTACTTGCCCGACACCAATTTTTACTTGCCCCGGGTAAGCGGGCAAGTGCTAGTGCCCTGTCTTATGGTTTGCCTGATTTCGGAACTTGACCTTTTCAGAATGGATATCAAGTATGCGCAATTCAATTTCCTCTAATTTATTATCATTTTTAACAATTTGATAATTTGATCTTTTAAATGTATATCCAATAAAATCAATTCAGGAACAAACCAGAGACACCAAAATTAAGATGTCAACATTTGTTTGTTTATGTTTGATGTCGGCCAGTCAGGTGCACTTTTTTTAAAATTGACCACTTTATAAATGTCAAAGATTCCTTTCCAGTTTTTTGAGGTTTTGAAATATACTCAACTTTATTTGGGAGTGTCAATGAATTTCCCCTCAATTATGTTGATGTTTTTTTTAGAGTGCTCTAACTGTGTTATGTTCCAAATGAGTCATCACCCAATTGATGATGTATAAATACACTACACATTGGTTAAATCAAGGAGTTACTATCCTGAAATAACAAAATGTTGAGAGAGCAAAACAAAGGAAATACTGTAGTTGAGTTTGGATTGGGAATATCTTTCACTTTGATGTTTACCCAATATATCAAAACTAGGTCTAACATGATATCTACACAAGGGACAATAATGCTGTTTAAAAAAAGGACAGCTATGATATTATTACTTGCCCGGGGCAAGTAAAATGGATGCTGGGCAAGTGAAATTTAATAAATTGTCTAGTTTGGTTGCTCGATTGGGCAACTAACATTTCTGTTCAACTAGGAGAGAAAACAATTTGGGGCAAGTAAATTTTCTGTTTGGGCAAGTCAAATGTGAAAAATAATGATTATACTTGCCCAAACGGGCAAGTAGGACAAAAGGTAGTGTGAAGGCTTGTATTACTATTAGGCATGAATTATGTAGGTAAAAAAAAAGACCCTCATGATGTGTTTAACAGCGTGTTCACACACAAACAAATTTCATCTCGAAATCATGACTAAAGAATCATGACTAACGAAACGTCGTATAAAGAATCATGATTAACGAAACTAATGAACGTTCACACACACAAAAACAAGATCCCAAAACTGCTGGCATTCAGCTGCACGAAACATCGTATAAGTGTGCAGTTTGCTACTGCGCAGTGTGCTGTCTTTTTTTCTGTCTGCTGTCACGTTAAGCCACGCCCCGTTATACGAGTGTCGTATAGCGAATCATGATTAGTGAATCGACCGGGCATTCACACACAAAACGAGCGCTCGTACGAAACGATGCTCAAACCCCCGTTTCGTTAATCATGATTCTTTATACGACGTTTCGTTAAGTAAGCGTTCAGACACACGATTTCCGACAATTTCCGTCGAATAGCTAATCAGGAGCTGACTAAAGAATCAGCTCCTGATTAGCTATACGATGAAATTTGTGTGTGTGAACACGGGGATCGAGAAGTATGGGCAGAGAATATAATTGATTCATTCTATTTCTAGCAGAATGAGACGGAACCTTGATGTGGGATACAGTTAAGGACGAAGTGGGAATATTTTTGTCACCTTTTTGTTTGCTTGTTTCAGTTGTTTGCCAAACGGATTAAGACTAGACCTGCCATGATTATCTGCAAAGAGGACAAATAACATCTAACTAGTATAATGCAAACATTCACAAAAGGTTAGAGAAGCATTTGGGGAAGGATGCCTTTGGTGCAAAATTTAGGTTTAGGAAAGAAAAACAACTTTTTAAAAGTGATCCATTAACTTTGTATAATTTCAACCAAAATGACTTGGAGCTTCCACACTCTCTTGTACCCTTTTGTTTGGCTTTTAAACAGAAGAATGAAATGGGTTTTGTACTGATTTTTCAAATATCGTCATAATCATGGATATATTTCAGATTGGATTTGACAGCGTCTATAGATGGTTTCCGACCGTAGTCAAGAGTATCTGAATTTGGATACTCAATCGTCCATAGTATCCGAATTTGGATACTTCATGCGAACGATCGGGATAAAATCAGACATTGATTTTCTCTGTTTTCACTGGGTATTCTTTATTCCTTTTCTATGAAATTCTTACATGTATCATTCTCAAGATTCTTACAATGAAATTGGTATATGATTGAAGTCTTCAAACATTACTTTGGGGGAAAAATATAAAGTTAATGGATCACTTTGACAAGTGTCTAGTAACTTTGTTGACATGTGCAAAAAGTGATGGGTGGTTGATACAATGTATATTGTTGGTATCTGATATGTCCACTGGGTGTTGTGTGAAAATTTCAAGTTAAATGGATGCTATATGGCTGAGTAATGAGCCAAAAAGCAAAGTGATATTCAATAACTCACTGCACTCACTTTGTACACAGTTTTTCTTATCTGAATACTTTGATCGTACATACCTTTGTAACGAAAGGGAAATTTGAAAAACCAAAACCTGTCCCATGATTTTATTGTTAATACGAATACCGTATTTGTCGGTGTATTAACCGCTCCGATGTATTAACCGCACCCCCAACTTTGGCCGTTTTTCCATGAAAAAAAAAAAAATTTGATAGTATAATTCTTGATTTTTAGTCTTTAGATGGTCAGCATTTTCTTAGGAAAGGTACCAAAAATAGCTTATCTATCAGAGAATTTTTGCATATGAATTTTGTTTTATTTACTGAAGTCTCCGAAGTAAATAAAGAAAATTATCAGGCCTTCTTCACAGCAGAAGAATCTATAACTTCTGTTGAATTTGCCACACGGATCACTACACATGGGACTACATAAAACGTTAGACAACAAAACGAAGATTTCACCAATAAAACAATCAGAACGGAGATTTTAAAAAAAATGTACCTTAATGTTATTCCTTCTTTCTAGTTCAAATTATGTTGAATCTTCTCTTGAAAACTGTTTCAGAAATAGTAAGTAATAATAGCGAGTAATACGGCATACGATCGTCGTCGATCGTCGACATGGATGAAACGATTCTCAAACGTTGACATCCAGTCCGCCCGGTACTAAACAAATGCTCCGATAGCCCGCCATATCACTCATACACTTTGCGTGAAGGTTATGGGTCTATTTTGTTACGCGAGATCCATCCGCCGGGAATTGGGGAAATCCCCGGCGGATGGATCTCGCGTAACAAAATAGACCCGATAACCTGCACGCAAAGTATATGAGTGATATGGCGGGCTGTATTGGAGCATCGGCGGCCGGGGGTCGGGAAAGAGAATCCCCGCCTGCATGCTCGGCCAAGTGCCAGTCGCGCGGCCGGGTGCATGTTAGGATTCGTACTAAGATCGAAGCAATGATCGTGAATCTTCAAAGCTGCTTTCGCAGCAACAACGAGCAATATTTAGGAAGAGGTAAAAGAGAAACATAAAAGAGACTGCATGACTTGTTTTGGGGGGAATATGCTTGTATTTTCCGTGCATCGTATGAGTATGAATGCCTTGCTGAGGTGGACTTTGGTCACTTGTGAATCTTATCTCCGTGTATTAACCGCATCGTATTAGGGCCCGGCGCTGGCTAGGCAATTTGCGTGTACAATTTTCCTATCTCCGTGTATTAACCGCTCCCCCCTTTTTGGAGCTTTTTTTTGTGAAAAAAGGTGCGGTTAATACACCGACAAATACGGTACAACAAGGTATGAGGGAACCGCTAGAATGAAAAATTTATTTTGAGGATTTGGACAATGTTACTAAGTCCCTTTAAAAAGTAAAGATCAAATCAATGCTAGAATTTAACTTTTTCCTTGTGGCCCAGCCAGGCAAGTAAAAACAAGATTTTTTTCAAACTCTAGTGGACCGAAATCTGAATCTGGTTGCCCCCAAACAAAGAAAAAAAACATTGACAATTTGGTTAATTTGGTTGCCATTATTTTGCTAATTTCGAGCACTGTCTGTTTGATGGACAGGTAGGAACTAAGGGAATAACACAAAAGACCATTAGAGCACATTATCAAAACATTTTAAAACAGTTTACATAGAGCCAAACACAGCAAAGTAGTCTAAACATTCTGGCTAAAGAGGAAATTACGAAGGTCTGCTGAAAAAAAAGTCCATCCGGAATCATTACCCATTTGAAATGTAAACAAATAGGAAACCCTACAGAAGGCTGAACTGTCTCTAGCTCTAGTTCTATAGAAAATCACAAAGGTCTACTGCTAAAATTCCATCCAGAATGGTTCCTCTTTCGAATGAAGAATGAAATGTGTAAAGTAAGACACCCTACAGAATGATGGAATGGAATACTAAAGATGTTACCTTTCTTTAATAAGAATATTATTTTTGGGTGGTGGTACCCTTTAAACTTAATTTGAAGCATTATAGTTCTGTCCAGTGTAAATCTCTACTGTCAAACAAAACTGACCAGTCGATGACCGAAGTTCATCCACTTGAATTGATGAGTCACAAAATCAGAGATTGAATGTGCCCAGTGCCCACAGTACTAAAACAAAGTTAAATGTAATTTTTAAAAACTTATTTGAACCATCAGAGTTCACCGTCCAGTGCATGTCGATCTCTATTGTCAAACTAAAACTGACCAGCAGTCAATGACCGAAATCCAGTTGAAATGAGTAACAAAATCATGAATTGAATGTGTGCATGTAGCACCCACTCTTTTTTCTGACTTATACCAAGACTGACCAAGTATAGTTCTAAAACAAAGTTAAATGTAATCAGTAATTTAAACTGATTTGAATCATCAGAGTGCACCGTCCAGTCCATGTTGATCTCTAGTACTGTCAAACCGAACTGACCTGCAGATGACCGAAGCCCACCAACTTGAAAAGTATTACTTAACAAAATCATCAATTTAATGTGTCTAGCACCCACTCTGTTTTCTGATAGAACTGTCAATACCAAGATTGACCAAGTACAGTACTAAAACAAAATTAAATGTTATTTGAACCATCAGAGTACACCGTCCAGTGTCTAAATCTACTGTCAAACTGAACTGACCAGCGGAAGACCGAAGTCCACCAATTTGAATTGATGATTTAGCGTGTCTAGCACCCACTCTGTTTTCTGATTTAAAGGGACTTAGTAACATTGTCCAAATCCTCAAAATAAAATTTTAATTCTAGTGGTTCCCTTATACCTTGTTGTATTCGTATTAACAATGAAATCATGGGACAGGTTTCGGTTTTTCAAATTTCCCTTTCGTTACAAAGATATGTATGATTGAAGTATTCAGATAAGAAAAACTCTGGGCGAGTTTTTCTTCTGTGTACAAAGTGAGTGCAGTGAGTTACTGAATATCACTTTGCATTTTCGCTCATTACTTGGCCATACAATGTCCATTTGACTTGAAATTTTCACACAATACCCTGTGGACATATGAGATAACAACAATATACATTGCATCAACCATTCATCACTTTTTGCACATGTCAACAAAGTTACTAGATCCCTTTAACTGTCAGTACCAACATTTGAACTAATTTGAACCATTCGAGTACACACACTGTCCAGTGTCTAAATCTACTGTCAAACTACACTGACCAGTAGATGACCGAAGTCCACCCACTTGAATTGATGAGTCACAAAATCATGAATTAAATGTGTGTAGCTCCCACTCTATTTTCTGACTTATACCAAGACTGACCAGTTCTAAAACAAAGTTAAATGTAATCAGTAATTGAAACAAATTTGAACCATCATAGATCATAGTACACTGTCCAGATGATGTCGATCTCTACTGTCAAACCAACTGACCTGCAGATGACCGAAGCCCACCAACTTGAAAATTATTACTTAACAAAATCATCAATTGAATGTGTCTTAGCACCCACTCTTTTTTCTGACTTATACCAAGACTGACCAAGTACAGTTCTAAAACAAAGTTAAATGTAATCAGTAATTTAAACTGATTTGAATCATCAGAGTGCACCGTCCAGTCCATGTTGATCTCTAGTACTGTCAAACCAAACTGACCAGCAGACGACCGAAGCCCACCAACTTAAAAATGATTACTTAACAAAATCATCAATTGAATGTGTCTAGCACCCACTCTTGTTTTCTGATTTAACTGTCAGTACCAACATTTGAACTAATTTGAACCTTTCGAGTACCCCGTGATCACACACAAAATTTTCAGCCCTTAATCATGACTAAAGAATCAGCAGCTGACTATAGAATCAGCTTCTCATTAAAAATTCGTGTGTCTGAACGCTTACTAACGAAACGACGTATCGTTAGTGATGACTAACGAAACGCGGGTTTTATCGTCGTTTCGTATGAGAGCTGACTATAGAATCACGCCGATTTTGTGTGTGAACGAGGATTTCTCGCTTAATCATGGTTAGCTACACGACTCGTAACTAACTGGGCGTGGCTTAACGTGAACGTTCGCGCACATAGGGCCATATGGGGGCCCTAGGGAGACCTGGTGTTCGATGCACCTGGAAGCCACCTGGAAGCCAGTTGTTATGGAATAATCGCTTGGTGTGTGTGAACGTTTGGTTTAATCATGATTCTTTAGTCATGATTCTTTAGTCATGACTCTTTAGTCATGATTAAGGGATGAAAATGTTTGTGTGTGAACACGCTGTAAATCTACTGTCAATCTACACTGACCAGTAGATGACCGAAGTCCACCCACTTGAATTGATGAGTCACAAAATCAAAGATTGACCATCACTATGCTGGTCAGGCCCACTGTCCACTTGTCAATTGATTAATCGGTCAAACAACTTGAACTGACCAAGTACAGGATGCAAATTTATCTGGTGCCTTTGTGATAAGGTACAATTTAGAGTGAAATCAACATAAATTTCTGACAGTGACTGCCAATTCTTGCTAATTTGACATGTTTGTTTTGTTATTTAAAAACAGATTTTAAAGATGCACTGTAGTAGTGCCTTTTGATTAATTGGTCAAACAACAAGAACTGACCAAGTATAGGTAACACAATTTATCTGGTGTCTCAGTAATACTTGTCAATTTACAGATAATTGATGAAAGACAATTATAGAGAATAAATCAGTGACTTAAACTTCTCACCACACAGTCCTTCTTTATTTACAACTGATTATTGCTACTTTGATAAATATGTTTGATAGATATATATTTTTAAATGAAGAAGAGCATTTAGCAAATGGGATTCCTCCTGGTCAGTTTCTCTATATGATGACACACGCGGTACCCCAGGGTACCGTTGTACCCCGGGATACCGCGTTGTGTAGCGCCATCTTGTGTCCACTCGAAGTACAACCGTATTGCGTTGTGCATGCAGTGCAGCGCGCGCTTGTATGCACGCTATACCCCAGTACAGCCCTAAAAATTAAATAAATAATTCAACAAAATGGCGGATACTTGTCTGGTACCCCAGGGTACCGTTTATGACATCATATGTTGAAATTAATTATACAAAAAAGCTGCATCACTTCAGTGATCCCTTGCATATATATCCCCAAGTGGATTTCTATCCTTCTGGTTTATGTCAGGTTATTTAGCTTCTGACCACACGAGCATTGAAAACAGGGGTTTCAGGGACGAACACTATAGCCCGGGGCGGGGGGGGGGCGGTAGAGCACCAGTCTAGCAATCCGGAGGTCTTGGGTTCCAATCACGAAGGAATCGCATTTTATTTATATGATATATTTCTGGTCAGTTTCTCTATATGTTTGAATTTATTTTATCTTTGGTAGATCATTCTTTAATTCTATTTTTAAAAATGTATATATATATATATTTTTTTTGTTTCCCCTTCAGAATCCCAAGAAGTCGCGGCCAGTGGTGCTGTTCATGTCCCTATCGGGGCTCAAAGTCTGCGAACCAGAGGATGAGGAGGTAAGAAACTTATTTTTACATTTTATTTATAAGCCGGTCTCTCATTAATAGGAAACTCTCGCTGTTACATGGCATGAAACATAATGCAACTTCCGATCTCTAACCTTTTTGGGTTGCATCACGTGAGAGGTCTTGGTCCCATGCACTAAAACTGTTTAAAGAGCAGAGACTGCAGTTCCACATTTTTGAACATGTGAACAATTTTGGACGCGCGCACAAGACTACATGTAGTTGCAGCTAGTCTCATGCAATCTCATGCAATTTATAATAGGTATTCATATATTCATCTGGGCCATTCTTTGAAAAGTGAAACTTTTTCGGAAAAATTGAAGTTTTATTTTTCTGTAGTTTTGTTCCATTTTTGGAATGATCCATGTGTAAAGTTTCATGAAATACATGATTTGAAGTTTAAAATGAAACTTTTTTACTCATTTGCATAAATTTACATATTTCAATATTTTTCTAATAATCATAATTCAGAAAATATTCAAGATATCAAAAGGATAATTAGCAAGCTCATTCTTCTCACTTTCCTGTACAGGTTGATACCAACTTTGTAAAAATTCAACCTTTCATTCTTTTCTAAACCCGATATTATAAAATTCCCATTTTTCCATTCATATTGTACATGTCACACACGTGACCACCCCAAAATGTCACACACGTGACCAGACGTTGCCACATAATTAAGTACTATAAAAAACAACGGTTTGATATAATTCTCATTCATTGCTATTGTTGTACTTACAAATGTATAGACATTAACGCTTGCCCGATTGCCCGGGGCAAGTAAAAATTCTTGTCGGGCAAGTAAAATGTCATAAATGGTCTATGTTAGTTGCCCGATCGGGCAACTATAAAACTACACAACTACGGAAATAATTCCGACTTATTTATCGTCCGTCGGAGTTATAAATTAGCGCAAATTACGGCACTCATTTCGACTGTTTATCGTCCGCGATTAAGCTTTAAAACTTATAAAAAGCGCATTTTCTCGAAGCGCATTATCGTAACTTTGTTCGCTAATTTCAAGAAGATGATAACGATATTTCCAGATTAGTTTGACATCGCTTTATCGGCAATCATTTTTATATTGCCTGCTCTTATTTTGCGATGATGAAAACGAAGTTTCAGATTTATTTTGCGTCATATTCTCGAAGCGCATTATCGTAACTTTGTTCGCTAATTTCAAGAAAATGATAACGATATTTCCAGATTAGTTTGACATCGCTTTATCGGCAATCATTTTGATATTGCCTGCTCTTATTTTGCGATGATGAAAACGAAGTTTCAGATTTATTTTGCGTCATATTCTCGAAGCGCATTATCGTAACTTTGTTCGCTAATTTCAAGAAGATGATAACGATATTTCCAGATTAGTTTGACATCGCTTTATCGGCAATCATTTTGATATTGCCTGCTCTTATTTTGCGATGATGAAAACGAAGTTTCAGATTTAGTTTGCGTCATATTCTCGAAGCGCATTATCGTAACTTTGTTCGCTAATTTCAAGAAGATGATAACGATATTCCAGATTAGTTTGACATCGCTTTATCGGCAATCATTTTTATATTGCCTGCTCTTATTTTGCGATGATGAAAACGAAGTTTCAGATTTAGTTTGCGTCATATTCTCGAAGCGCATTATCGTAACTTTGTTCGCTAATTTCAAGAAGATGATAACGTTATTTCCAGATTAGTTTGACATCGCTTTATCGGCAATCATTTTGATATTGCCTGCTCTGATTTTGCGATGATGAAAACGAAGTTTCAGATTTATTTTGCGTCATATTCTCGAAGCGCATTATCGTAACTTTGTCCACTAATTTCAAGAAGATGATAACGATATTTCCAGATTAGTTTGACATCGCTTTATCGGCAATCATTTTTATATTGCCTGCTCTTATTTTGCGATGATGAAAACGAAGTTTCAGATTTATTTTGCGTCATATTCTCGAAGCGCATTATCGTAACTTTGTTCGCTAATTTCAAGAAAATGATAACGATATTTCCAGATTAGTTTGACATCGCTTTATCGGCAATCATTTTGATATTGCCTGCTCTTATTTTGCGATGATGAAAACGAAGTTTCAGATTTATTTTGCGTCATATTCTCGAAGCGCATTATCGTAACTTTGTTCGCTAATTTCAAGAAGATGATAACGATATTCCAGATTAGTTTGACATCGCTTTATCGGCAATCATTTTTATATTGCCTGCTCTTATTTTGCGATGATGAAAACGAAGTTTCAGATTTAGTTTGCGTCATATTCTCGAAGCGCATTATCGTAACTTTGTTCGCTAATTTCAAGAAGATGATAACGTTATTTCCAGATTAGTTTGACATCGCTTTATCGGCAATCATTTTGATATTGCCTGCTCTTATTTTGCGATGATGAAAACGAAGTTTCAGATTTATTTTGCGTCATATTCTCGAAGCGCATTATCGTAACTTTGTTCGCTAATTTCAAGAAGATGATAACGATATTTCCAGATTAGTTTGACATCGCTTTATCGGCAATCATTTTTATATTGCCTGCTCTTATTTTGCGATGATGAAAACGAAGTTTCAGATTTATTTTGCGTCATATTCTCGAAGCGCATTATCGTAACTTTGTTCGCTAATTTCAAGAAGATGATAACGATATTTCCAGATTAGTTTGACATCGCTTTATCGGCAATCATTTTTATATTGCCTGCTCTTATTTTGCGATGATGAAAACGAAGTTTCAGATTTAGTTTGCGTCATATTCTCGAAGCGCATTATCGTAACTTTGTTCGCTAATTTCAAGAAGATGATAACGATATTCCAGATTAGTTTGACACCGCTTTATCGGCAATCATTTTTATATTGCCTGCTCTTATTTTGCGATGATGAAAACGAAGTTTCAGATTTAGTTTGCGTCATATTCTCGAAGCGCATTATCGTAACTTTGTTCGCTAATTTCAAGAAGATGATAACGATATTCCAGATTAGTTTGACATCGTTTTATCGGCAATCATTTTTATATTGCCTGCTCTTATTTTGCGATGATGAAAACGAAGTTTCAGATTTAGTTTGCGTCATATTCTCGAAGCGCATTATCGTAACTTTGTTCGCTAATTTCAAGAAGATGATAACGATATTCCAGATTAGTTTGACATCGTTTTATCGGCAATCATTTTTATATTGCCTGCTCTTATTTTGCGATGATGAAAACAAAGTTTCAGATTTAGTTTGCGTCATATTCTCGAAGCGCATTATCGTAACCTTGTTCGCTAATTTCAAGAAGATGATAACGTTATTTCCAGATTAGTTTGACATCGCTTTATCGGCAATCATTTTGATATTGCCTGCTCTTATTTTGCGATGATGAAAACGAAGTTTCAGATTTATTTTGCGTCATATTCTCGAAGCGCATTATCGTAACTTTGTTCGCTAATTTCAAGAAGATGATAACTTATCATGCGCTTCGAGAATATGACGCAAAATAAATCTGAAACTTCGTTTTCATCATCGCAAAATAAGAGCAGGCAATATCAAAATGATTGCCGATAAAGCGATGTTAAACTAATCTGGAAATATCGTTATCATCTTCTTGAAATTAGTGAACAAAGTTACGATAATGCGCTTCGAGAATATGATGCAAAATAAATCTGAAACTTCGTTTTCATCATCGCAAAATGAGAGCAGGCAATTTCAAAATGATTGCCGATAAAGCGATGTCAAACTAATCTGGAAATATCGTTATCATCTTCTTGAAATTAGCGAACAAAGTTACAATAATGCGCTTCGAGAATATGACGCAAAATAAATCTGAAACTTCGTTTTCATCATCGCAAAATAAGAGCAGGCAATATCAAAATGATTGCCGATAAAGCGATGTCAAACTAATCTGGAAATATCGTTATCATCTTCTTGAAATTAGCGAACAAAGTTACAATAATGCGCTTCGAGAATATGACGCAAAATAAATCTGAAACTTCGTTTTCATCATCGCAAAATAAGAGCAGGCAATATCAAAATGATTGCCGATAAAGCGATGTCAAACTAATCTGGAAATATCGTTATCATCTTCTTGAAATTAGCGAACAAAGTTACGATAATGCGCTTCGAGAATATGACGCAAAATAAATCTGAAACTTCGTTTTCATCATCGCAAAATGAGAGCAGGCAATTTCAAAATGATTGCCGATAAAGCGATGTCAAACTAATCTGGAAATATCGTTATCATCTTTTTGAAATTAGCGAACAAAGTTACAATAATGCGCTTCGAGAATATGACGCAAAATAAATCTGAAACTTCGTTTTCATCATCGCAAAATAAGAGCAGGCAATATCAAAATGATTGCCGATAAAGCGATGTCAAACTAATCTGGAAATATCGTTATCATGCGTGCTCTTATTTTGCGATGATAAAACTGATGTTTTAGTAGTCCTAGTCCGACGATACATGTCATGAGTCGACATAAATGCCGTGATTTTACCGTTTTCGTTCTCAAATAGAAGCCAAAACAAAACGTTTTGAATATTAGTCAATAAAATTATCATCGTCATCATGCTTATTTAATAAGTCCGACAGAAGACAAATCAGTCGAAATGAATGCCAAAATGTTACTGATTGCAGTTATCCAAATGATGCGAAAACATTTTGATTATTACTTAATATAATCATCATTGAAAGTATGCTTATTTAATAAGTCCGACAGACGATAAATGAGACGAAATAAATGCCAGAATGTTACTGATTGCTGTATTTTTACCGATGGGTTTTTCAAAATGTAGCGAAAACGTATTTCTTCAGACCTCAGTAACTTATAACATGAAATTATCATATATTTGTAAGAACATGATATTTGTTATGTTTTTCTTTGTTTTTCATTTTCGGGCAAGTAAGTTTTCTATTCGGGCAAGTAAAATTTGAAAAAACCTTATTTTACTTGCCCGACTGGGCAAGTGAAAAAAAAAGTTAGTGTGGAGCGTTGTTATAGCTATTCATATTTTAAAGAATTTTCCAAATGAAATTTAGTTATGAAAAAAGCGCTCCGTGCGAAGTCACACACGTGACCCATGCCATTTTACCTCTGACATTGAGTTACGTAATCCTTATGAAATCTTTTGTGTTAAGTTTGAAAGACTACAACATATTCAAGTCACATATGAAGTAAAAATCATTATAGTCTCATACTTACTGAAATATAAGCATCCCATTTCAAAATTTGTCATGTTTTGGGTCACACACGTGACCAAGAATGGCCCATCTGTCCACTGTCTTTATTGATTGACGATAAAGAAAAATAATTTGATCCACATTTTGGAACCGTGAATAAAAACTGAAAAAAACAAAACACTTTTATCAGAAAGAAATTGATACTTTCTATCAAAAACAGAGTAGTTATTTTTTTTTGGAAATGAACTTGTGTCTCATGTTGCGGTTTCACTCCTTTTTTCATGTTTTCCCAAATATGAATTGATCAGTGATATATGGACAAAATATTGAAATTTGACAATTACGAAGGTGGAGACATTCTAACTCTGTGATGTATAGTGACAGGTGAAATTAAAAAGTAGGTCCCACCATTGACCCTTGTCAATGAACTCCAATTGGAAGAGCCTGGGTGAAGGAAAGGTCAGGGAAAGTTTGTCTTCTTGATGACATCACTTTCTAAAAATAGATTCAAGGAATGTATGGCTTTTACTAGCTTGCAGTATCTTCTTGTATTCATTGCCTGCACATCAATTATCCCTCTCCATTTGTGTCTAATTTTATAGTCTTGAGTTAGAATTTTGTATGGCCAGATGAATCTGTCACTCTGTGGGGCCTCTTTACTTAAATGGTTGACTGTCAGCCTCTCCTAGCACCAGATTGCATACGAGTACAGTACATTGATAAAGTATGTCACATGGACTTGCGTAGGTACAGTTGTTCACAGTGACAAGGTATCAGAGCGAGCAATATTGGAGCGAGCGTGGTCACAACAGTCAACAATACTTATATGAATGCAAGTTGCATTATCTTTATTGAAATAAACTTAATTTGGGGTTTCAAAAAAAAAAGACTAATTTGTTCTTAAAAGATTTTGTGAAATCCCCTTGTTTGAAGTTATTTTCTTCATTTGATGTTGATGTGCATCCAATACATGCAGTTTTCTTGTAAGTAGTTTCTTGAGTAGCCCTTTTGGCTTGCTTGCTGCATCTACACCCATTTGGCCTACTACATGATGCCTGAAACTTCCATTTACCCGAGCTCCAAATTTGACCCCCATCCATAAACCTATCCCTTCCCCTAATCTCACCTCAACCCTAATTCCAACCCCTTATCTTAATCTGATAATCTGATTATTAAACATTGTGTGTTACAATAACACTTGATATGTTTGATTTATACTTTGCAATTCTCATATTTTTGAGAGGTGTTGTAGGATATTACTATAATTATGAATATCAATTATTTTGTCTAAATACTGCTTTTTAATATGTGTGTGTTTGTTTATATGTCGTACTGTAATATATATGTTTTTACCTTGTACACTGTCAATCAATAGTCCGTTGACTTTTTTATTCATTTGGTTCTTCAAATAAACCAAAATTAAATTGAAATTGAAATTCAGCTAGTAGACAAATTGGGTACAGACTAAGTGGCAAGTTACCGCCCTTTTGACCCCAAATGCTTCTCCTTTTACTTCCTTCCCGCTGTGAGGGGGGCTTGGTTTTGATTTCCTACATGAACTCTGCTTGTTTCCGTGACTACACGTTAACAACTCCAGGTCAGGTATTCAGGCAGGGGAGAAGTCTCATGACACCTTCAATTCTTGTGGGGTTACATTGTAAGAGTAGTTGTAACTTGTACTTTGACAGTTTCAGTCTTGGTCGATTTGGGGTTTGTTATAGTATTGCAGAAACATGTTAAAGGCATCTAGTAACTTTGTTGACAATGTACAAAAACTGGCAAATGACTGATAAAATGTGTATTTCTGTGATATGATATGTCTTCTTAGAGATGTGGTTAAAATTCCATGGTAAATTAATGTCATACCGTAGAACACCATCGTCAAGCACCCCCCAAGCACCTATATGCATCTTGCTTTTAAAGAGCGCCCGCTCTCTGTCCAAATGGGAAACTTTAATCAAGAATGCAAATAATGGTGAGGAATATTCATGAGGATAATAATGGAGGTGAATCTCATGGAAACGTCTTTAAAAGCGAGATGCGTATAGGTGCTTGGGGGTGCTTGACGATGGTGTTCTACGGTATGACAGAGTAATAAGTGAAATTGCCAAGTGATCTTCGCTAACTCATTGCACTGACTTTGTACACTGTTATAATTATCCACTGGATAATTATACATATTATACATGTATATCTTACATAACAGAAAAGAAATTTTGAAAACTGAAACCGGTACCATGCTTTTGTGATTGGTGATATAAATACAATGAGGTATGTGAGAACCGTTAAGAGAGTTCCTAGTAAAAGTTTTCAGGATTTTGACAATGTTACTAGATCCCTTTAACAACCCGATGTCAGGAATTCAGCCAAGGGAGAAGTCTCATGACACCTTCAATTCTCTTGGGGTTAAGTGTAGTTGTACAACTACAAGGTCTTTGACAGTTTCAGTCCTGGTTGATCTAGGGTTTTATTACAGCGCTATCGAAGACACACGTTATTCCTGTTCCTTACTAGATTTTTTGTGCGACTACAAGTTAACAACTTGAGGTCATGAATTCAGCCAAGGGAGAAGTCTCATGACACCTTCAATTCTCTTGGGGTTAAGTGTAGTTGTACAACTTACAAGGTCTTTGACAGTTTCAGTCTTGGTTGATTTGGGGTTTATTACAGTGATATTGAAGACACACTTGAAGTTGAACCTGTTCCCTACCCTGCTCCTGCTGTAAGGGGGTTGGTTTTGATTTCCTACATGAACTCTGCTTGTTTCCGTGACTACACGTTAACAACTCCAGGTCAGGTATTCAGCCAAGGGAGAAGTCTCATGACACCTTCAATTCTCGTGGGGTTACATTGTAAGTGTAGTTGTACAAGGTCTTTGACAGTTTCAGTCTTGGTTGATCTGGGGTTTGTTACAGAGCTATCGAAGAAACACTTTAGTCCTGTTTCCTACTAGATTTTTTCTGTGACTGCATGTGAACAACTCGAGGTCAGGTATTCAGCCAAGGGAGAAGTCTCATGACACCTTCAATTCTTGTGGGGTTACATTGTAAGTGTCGTTGTACAACTACAAGGTCTTTGACAGTTTCAGTCTTAGTTGATTTGGGGTTTATTACAGAGCTATCGAAGACACACGTTATTCCTGTTCCCCAGTACTAGATGTTGCAATCTACCTGTATGCAGGCGCTCCAAAATTAATTTATTTGTCAGGTAGAGGAAAACTAAGTGTAATATAAAAGGGCACTTTAATTTAAAGACAAAGTAAACTTCGTTTGATCAAAAGCAGTTCAGAAACAGCTGAAATATCCGTAAATATATCCAATTGAAATAAAGGTTGGACCCCAACATTAACCAGTATGATATATGCTGTAAAGCTTGTGTAATTTACAAACTGGGCATGTAATATTTGGGAGTAGACATCCGACACACTCTTTTATGCGGCTTAGGGCTTAGCACGCGAGTCGCGATGCACAGTGTAGTATTTCTATGGCACCTGGCTGCGAGCGTAGCATCTGCACATAACTGAACTATAGGGGGTGTCCTGCGTCATTTAGATCCGCCCCGCTGAGTTGTCGGCCAAGCCAAGGAGGTATCAGAACGTAGACTTTCTATTACCCATTTCATACTGCGCCCGGGTTCGTGACCGCTCCTGAAGCGCTCCAGCTGAGACCGGTCTTAAGTCATTTCATACTGCCCGTCGCGACCACCCAGGGTGTGTGCGAGACCGGTGCAGATGTCATGGTAACCTATCGCCCCCTTTCTTTACATCTCGCGCGCACTTGAAATTTCCAATGCGAGTGTTTAGCACACAAGTGTCATAGACTCAGAGGAGCCCGGAAGCGGTATACCGTTTCTGTTTTACTGGTCACTGAATCACTGAATCTAGAACGGTCTAAGCACTCACCGACCCTGATACGCTCCTGAAGCAGCCCTGAACCACCTCTGAGAGAGGCCTAAATCTAGAGCACTCTAAAAATTTAGGCTGGTCCCGTTGACCATTCAGACCAGTCCTGAAGCGTTCCCAACTCCTAGTATGAAAGGGGTATATAGCTCTTTGGCCAAACACCGGTGGCGTGGTGTGTGCAGACGTTGATCA
Source organism: Echinarachnius parma (assembly GCA_037951105.1). Taxonomy (NCBI): domain Eukaryota; kingdom Metazoa; phylum Echinodermata; class Echinoidea; order Clypeasteroida; family Echinarachniidae; genus Echinarachnius; species Echinarachnius parma. Next base: position 47,014 of record JBAMJV010005015.1, read on the forward strand.
ACACTGTACCGCGTATTGCGAGAGCACCGCATTGCGTATTGAGAGAACACCGCATTGCGATTAGAATAGGCCTTCCCCTGCATGCATGCTGGCATATGTACTGGAGGGCAAACATATGGTGTGAATTTAAAGGGATAGTTGAGTATTGGTCAAACTTAACTTTAGTAACCAAAACCTGCACGATTACGATACAAACTAATAGTTATAACTTCACCATGCTCGAAAAGTATACACAATTACAAACGACAAAGTAAAACCCCTGTTATCATTCAAAAAGAGCCGTTACAACTCGAAGTGTCAAATTAACTCGGCGCGAAGCACTAGCGTTGTAGGTCCTAATACGGGACTGTATAGTGCAGTGTGCGGTAATTCGGGACTGTAGTGCAGTCACTGTGTGCGGTAATACTATACAGTAGTACGTGTATATTATGTATCGCAACCATAGAAGTATGACTCCAACACTGCCGTTGACGCAACTCGCAAGCCCCATTCGCATTCGTTCGCCTTTCGTTCACAGTCGCGCTAACACACGGAGAGACTGGTCCATGAGGCGCATATATCACTGATTTTTTGCGGAATGGAAGGAAAAATCATAATCTTAATCCACCCGGTAGTTGGATCACATATTGGAGTAAATTGCTGGTAAGTACCGTATCATATGTATAGTTTTAAGCACAATTAGCGTGCACACAAATATTTGGTTTCAGTCTTTTATTAGGAGAACATAGAACGCTAGTGCCTCGCACTAGCGGTTCTAAAAAGTGATACCCGGGCGTCAACCACTTTTATATGATATTTTGAAAGCAAATTTCACAACAATTAGAGCATTTGAATGGAAATTATTATTATTTCCCATGTTTTTTTCGATGATCTTTCATATGGAATTGAAATCAACCAAATCCGTTACAATCGATGTTGGGGGGGCACTTTGGAAATTACCAAAACTCAACTTGGCCTTTAAATTGGAAAGAGGGAAACTTTGAGGTTTGAGGATCATAATGATGTTCAATTGTGGATTCTCAAATTTCTAATTGTTTTTCATAAGTTATGGTTGTGAACTAACTGAATAAAAATGAAAATTTAAAGCTTGAATTTTTTATAAAATTCAATATTGAATCTTACCATCTCTGGCATATTTTGTACAGTCCTTAAAATTGTAACTACATCACGAAGGTCTTTAATAATCTGCTCCAGACTGGTCCCAGCAGTATTTGGGCTGGGGTCGTAGTCCGTTAATAGAACTATATTACATTGTGTATGTCAAGATATGTTCCTGTTCTATATTCCATCCAATTCCAAGAAACACTACAACTTTAGGCAAGGAAACCATAACTGTGCCATGGTATTAGATCTCTTGATTAAAAATCTCCACATACATGTATTAATTCGTGGTCAACCACAAATTGTGCTTGAGGTTGGGATATATATGAAAATAACTAGGTAATTTCTTGGAAGGAACATTTCTTTAAGGACATCTGACCAACAATTTGAGTTTTTCAATGGGACTGTCTTTCTTCTTTTTTGTTTACTTACCACTTTAATACTACTGTATATATGTAGGTAATCCAGCATGACATGTCATTTTTGTGTGAGAAAATACTAAACATGATGTATACAGAGATTCAGAAAGTAAACAAAATTAGCCCAAGATTACATGTACACTTCCAAGAAATTGCTTTTTTTTTTCTTGCAAGATTTGAATCATTTACGATTGTAAAATGTCAAATGTCACCAACTGGATATACCTACATTGTATCTTTGTAGTTCAACTTGATGATGCTGGCAAAAGAGGTAACATGCCTAGTAAACATTGCTCTACCGTGATTGATGTTTCCCTTTACTGTGCTGTTTCTGCCCAGTAGGGGGCGGTAGACGCGTATGGTGGACAGTGTCTTGCTGTGAAATATATAGTGACATACAATTACATGCAGATCACAAATACATTATGTGCATGTAGACCCAAATGAAGTCACCCATAAGTGTTAACCAGTTATTTCAAGCCTTAATGATTTTGGAATAACATGCATTCTCGATATAGACCTCAGCAAGAGTATTTTTAAGGACCTGTTCTGAACAGGTTTAATTCAACAAATATAATACAATTAATAATTGGGCAATTCCAAGCAAAGCGTCAGTGTTAAAGGGAAAGTTGAGTTTTGGTAGAGAGGGCGCTAGACTACTTAATTGGTTTGTGAGGTAATGAAAAACTGAGTGTAACATTTGAAACAATAAAATCATCTTTGTTTGATCAAAATCGGTTCAGAAACGGCTGAAATATCCATAAATATAACAATTTGTAATAAACCCGGGGCCCCGGGTTTATTAGAGAATTTTGAACCAGCCGTTAAAAATTCAAAAAAATGCTTCCTCTTTTCAAAAAAGTTACAAAATAGGTATTTAAATAGTTGTTGGTTATTTCTCTATCTAATCACTATTTCAACAAAGCATCACATGCACAATATTTTATTCAAAATGGTTGAAACCGATGAGTGTTTAGAGAGCGCCCTCTTACGTTTTAACGGCTCTTTTTGAATGATAACATGATCTTTACTACGTCATTTGTAATTTTGTGTTCCTTTCTAGTTATAACTATTAGTTTGTAATGTAATGATGCAGGTTTTGGTTACTAAAATTCAGTTTCACTAAAACTGTACTCTCCTTACCAGAACTCAACTATCCCTTTAAATACTAAAAACACACCACTTTGTCATTTGGATCCTGCCAATATTGAAGGAAACAGATGCCAAAAGTGTTTTTTTTTTGTGGTAACACTGTCATATTTTGTCCACGTTTGCTTGGAATTACACATTTTATATTCAAACCAAATTGCCATAATGTTGCTAAAAAAATTCAGAACTATGAAGACAAATAATTGATGAACAGAAATGAAGGAGAACACCAAGTAAAATGCCCACCTAGTTTCTATTTGACCTATGACCTTGATTTACCTTCCAAAGCTGGGTTCTGTCTGTCACTGAGCTAATCTTTGAGATAACAGTGTTGTCTATAGGTCAGATATGTCATTCATTATCAACACAAGTCACTTTCTTCTGAGTTCTGGCAGGGATTTTTCATCTTTGGAAGTTTTGATTGGTTTTTGGTTAGACTCGAGATGGATAACAAAAAGAGAAGAGAGGAATGTTTTTTTTTTCTTCAGATTATTGTGGATAAATAAATGTGGATAATTTAAAATAACCTTACATTTTGTTGGAATCTATATAGCATGTAAAAATATTTTGGCTGAATTTGCAGTCTTTTTTTTATTCAAGATAACAACATTTAAACAAATTCTTCTACATATAGTTACAAAATATGTACTTTCTGGTCATTCTGTTATGCACTTCCCTATGTTCCATTTGATATTCTTGTGGAGATAAACACAAACATTGTGAGGAAATATACACATTTCCAGTCAAGAGTAACGTGTGTATTTAATATGACCTAGTTTTATCTCTCCAATCCTATCGGTGTCGCTTATCGAGTTCACATAATATATGCAGGGCAACCCTTGTAGACAATTTCACTGTAATGTTTTTGACAAGCGAGGGAGACATACATCTAAATGACACTCACTCCAATGAGCCAACCACTTTATTCATCCAAACTTATGTGTACAGTGTTCTATTTGTGCAAAGATACAATGTACTCATAGCTGCCAACTGTTACGAAAAATTCGTAATTGTTACGAATTTCCCACCCTCTTTACGAAATTACGAATACTCCTTCTATAATTACGAATTTTGAAGAAAAAAAAAAAAAAAAAAAAAAAAAAAAAAAAAAAAAAAATTATTTATTTATTTTTTTTCGTTTTTTTTTTCGTTTTCACGTTCTTAAACGTATAGAGACAACGTTTAAGCGTAAATCTGACCAAATCATACCTAGTAATTGTGCAAAAATGATGAAAAATAGGGCCATGGAAGCCGGCCGCAATGGACTCCGCGCTTCACGCTCGACGCTCCAGGGCCCTAAAGCGGGCCCTGGACCCCGGCTAAAGGGTCTTCGCGCTCGTGATGTGCGCTTCGCGCACATGATATTCAGTTTTGCTTAAATGTTACTAATTTAAAATTCCAAATGTTGGCAGCTATGTGTACTTGTAATATCCAGCCTCTTTAATATACAGTTGAACTTTACAAACTGCAGTGAACCAAAATCTGTGGTGATTGTTATGCCAATATTTACAATGTAGGTTAGGGGAAAGTATTTCAGCCTCTGCAATAAATAAGTTTTCAAACTTTTATTTCAGAACATACAATCATGTAGGCCTATAAATACTCAAATTTAGAATTTAAACTAGAATTTTGACCTTGCATGCACTATTTTGTAGACTCTGGGTGGATGTGGAAGCTTTTAATTAATAACCAGGAGGAGGGATTAGTTCATCTGTCCGCAACAAACGAAGGAGAACTCCCGGCCAGTTCCCAATCTTAAACTTTCTTGCCAAATCTTGAGCCAAGCCCAAAAATGTTTCTTCCGTGAAATTATTATGTATATGTAGGTCCTGCCTCTCTTATCTCAAATTTATAAGAAAAAATAGAACTAAAAATAAATTGATATTTCATTTCTTTGTGCTCACGTGTCTTGTGAAAGGGATAGTTGAGTTTTGGTCAAACTGAATTTTAGTAACCAAAACATGCACCATTACAGTACAAACTAATAGATTGCTCGAAAGGTATACACAATTACAAACGTCTAAGTAAAAACTTGGTTATCATTCAAAAAGAGCTGTTACAACTCAAGAGGGTGCTCTCTAAAAAAAGTATTGGTTTCATCCATTTTTCATATAAAATTATGCATGTGGTGTTTTGCTGAAATAATTATTAAAAAGAGAGATCATCAACCAGTATTGAAAAACCTCTTTTGAGCATTTTTGAAAAAGTGTAAGCATTAAAAAAAAAATTTTAAATCATCAAATAAATCTGGGCCCCAGATTTATTCCGATCGAATACATTTATTGATATTTCAGCCGTTTCTGAACCGATTTTGATCAAATAAAGTTTATTCTGACATTAAAATTGTATGCTCTTTCAATTGTTATGCCTCCGCCAACGAAGTGGCCGGAGGCATTATGTTTTCGGGTTGTCCGTCCGTCCGTCCGTCCGTCCGTCCGTCCGTCCGTCCGTCCGTCCGTACGTACGTCCGTTTGCCGTCCGTACGTCCCGTTTTCGTTCTCGCGATATCTCAAGAACCGGTTGACGGATCAATTTCAAACTTGGTATGAGTGTACATATTGGGGGGACAATGATCTGATTAGATTTTAGGGGTCATGAGGTCAAAAGTCAAGGTCGCATGACTCAATATATATGCAAAAATGCCTCGTTCTCGCGATATATCAAGAACGGGTTGACGGATCAATTTCAAACTTGGTATGAGTGTACATAGTGGGGTGGCAATGATCTGATTAGATTTGGGGGTTCATGAGTTTAAAGGTCAAGGTCACAGGAATCAACATATGTGCAAAAATGCCTCATTCTCGCAATATCTCAAGAACCGGTTGACGGATCAATGTCAAACTTGGTATGAGTGTACATAGTGGGGTGGCAATGAACTGATTAGATTTGGGGGTCATGAGGGCAAAGGTCAAGGTCACAGGACTCAATATATATGCGAAAATGGCTTGTAATGGCAACATTTGAAGAACTGAATGTCAGATTTTAATCAAACTTGGTACCTGAATGTATCATAATGAGTCAATGTAGCCATAAAATGTTGGGGTATTGAGGTTGAGGTCAAGGTCACAGGACTATACATGCAAAATAGCTTGTAATGGCAAAATCTCAAGAACTAAATGTCAAATTTCAAGCAAACTTGGTACCTGAATGATTCTTAGGGAGCCAATGTAGCCATCAAAGTTTGGGGTCATATGGTCAAGGTCACAGGACTCAAAATATATTTAAAAAAATAAATTTCAGTGCATGTTAATTTGGGCTTGATTTTAAAATCGCGTGATGGCGGAGGCATAATTTTCGACTGCGCGCAGTCGAAGATCCATCTAGTTACACTAAGTTTTTCATTATCTCACAAAAAAAAATTTTGTGCAGCCCCCTCTATATCAAAACTGAACTACCCCTTTAACATGAACTTACATTTGAGCATTTTTATTGGAGACACAGGAAATTTATGAGCATCATTTGTCCCTCACAAAAGATGTACTTTTGAAATTAACAAATAACAATCTGAGTAAATTAAGAAAGGGGAAAATTAGAATCCCCCTCCTCCACGTATTTCCCCCCAAACATTATTATACGTCTGTCTTTACAAGTGCGCCCTTCACTGACAGTTTAGCCTGCTCCCCAAACTTATGGATCATTGTCTACCTTTTCTTTTAATTTGATGATCTATGGTTATATTGATTATCGTTTCACAAGTGTAACTGTATAAGCTGTTAATTTCGCGAGGGTTTTTATTTTCGCGAATTTCCCGAATCAGTAGAGAGACGCAAAATTAACAACACGCCAAAATATTGAGATTTTAGTGCACGAGTGCATAAAGGGTTAACAAAAATTGCGGGGGAATAGTTTTTAAAGAACTCTGTAAGGCTCAGAGCTAGGCTACCCATAGTGTACACAACAATGGCAGTGGGAGGAAAGGAAATGACAGATTTGTCAAAGGCTCCTGCTGTAATTATCCCCCATGTCTGTGATTTAGCCTCTAGTTTATTTACAGATAACGGGGTGAAAGGGAATTTACCCAATTATAACAATTTAATACTTTAAAATAAATTAACATTTATGTAGGGATCCACAATATCCTTATGATAGTGGCGCAGTTGGGACATTCAAATAATTCTCTCCCAATTTTTGGTAGACTGAGGCTGAAATATAAACATTTACTTCCATTTGTAAGTTGTCTGCTATTGGAGAGGCTCCTTCAATAATGTCTGGGATTTAGCTTCTTTATAGATAACCGGGTGAAAGGGACTTTACCTCACAATACAAAAATAAATGATTACTTTTAAACAAATTGAAAAGTTATATGGTTCCAATCCACACTAACTTTCTTTTTGCTACTGGCCAGTAAAATTGTGTTCTCTCAATTTTGAGTAGTTTGAAACAAAAATGTACTGCCCCTCCCCCCAATAAAATAATAATAATAATTCAAAATAAAAACAAATCATAATTTCATTTGCAAGTTGTCTGCTATTCAAAATGCGCTTGTGGTAATAATCTATACAGTTAACAGGATGAAAGGGACTTTTACCCAATGATAACAAAACATCATACTTAACCAACATGGTGCAACTAAGGTTCCATACTAACTGCTAGTTGCCCATTATGGCTAATACAAATTTTAAAATAATGATCTGTTATTAACTCCTAGAGTGCTAAGCTCTCATTTTTGTGAGTTACAAATACAATACACACAAATGCCATAGAGCATTCAAATCCCTGGCTTTGTAACATAATGAAAAGAAGCAGAATTTAAAATGTTGTCAATTAGTGTAGTGAGCTGTCATTTGCTAGATGATAATTGATAATAATGATAATAAAAAATAAATAATATTGTAACATATTTGTGTAGCACGTATACTAAATTCAGTTTAGACCCGCACAATTACTGTAAATCTCTGTGCATGGTGGTTAGTAAAAAAATTGCATGAGCAGTAACACACTGCTGCTCATGAATATTCATATATTCATGAGCAGCAGCATGTCACTGCTCATTAAATATGCAATTTTTTTTTTACTATCCACTATTTTTGATATGAGAAAATGTATGTTGATGAATGCTACTATTGGCAGTAAACTTTAACAGAAGCCTAGACTCATGTCATATATGTGTTCCAACCTGTACATAAGACGCACCCCCTCTTTGGCGTTTTTCCTGCAAAAAAACAAAAGTGTGTCTTGTACATGGAGATTTACGGTAAATTGTGCACTCTCTCAGCTCCAAGGGGAGCATACTAGCTGCGGGTAACCATCCATGTGCACCTACCAGGTACCCATGATATACCTGGATGGAGAGCAGCAATGTTAAGGTTTCTTGCTGAAGGGCAAAAGACGCCAGGTATATACGGACCACCAACGACCCTCACATTGAACAACAAAATACCGGGAAACTGGTTCACTAGTTCATCCGAATATTGCACTTACAACTAGTCACACGTTCTCAATTGCTGTCAATTATCGCCTAATGAGTTGTCTACTTTGTAGGCGACTGCACAGCAATGATTTGAGCGTGGGTTGATATTGTTGCTTAAGGTGCAAAAGGGACACTAACCGACTGGAGTCTAGTTTCAAGGTGCAAACCCATTAATTAAGAGAGAAATCTTCCCGACGCTGGGTTAACAGCAATAACTTTTGCTGCAAAAGGATGCTACTGCTCTTCAAAGCCTATAGATTTAACGCCCTTCTGTGACTGAGGTTGACCATTGTACGTGCCTAACCGACTGGAGTCCAGTTGCAAGGTGCAAACCCAGTAATTAAGAGAGAAATCTTCCCGACGCCGGCCAGACACAAATTACTTCAGCTGCAAAAGGATGTTAACACTTTTCAAAGCCTATAGATTTAATGCCCTTCTGCAAATAACTTTGACCATTGTACGTGCCTAACCGACTGTAGTCCACTTGCTAGGTGCAAACCCATTAATTAAGAGAGAAATCTACCCGACGCCAGATATAAGCACTAATTACTTCAGCTGCAAACGGATGTTACCGTTTTACAAAGCCTATAGATTTAACGCCCTTTTGTGACTGAGCTGACCATCGTACGTGCCTAACCAACTGGAGTCCAGTAGCAAGGTGCAAACCCATTAATTAAGAGAGAAATCTTCCTGACGCCGGTCAAACGCCAATGACTTCTGCGCGTTTCCGCCTCGTGTGGTCGCTCAGATAGCACGTGCAGAGGGGGGGGGGGGGGGGGGGGGGGGGGCAGGAAACACAATTAACCCCCCTTGTATGCTCCATACAGGCGCAAACATTTCCCCCCTTGATTGGTTCTAATCAGCCCCCATTACACCCATTGCCCCGTACCATCCTGCTCTATTTCCTATCTCCATTATTTCAACTTTTGTTTTCGCCTCCCAGTAAAAGTCTGATTATGACAACAATTATAAATTGTCCTTTGTTTTTTGACTAGTTAGCAATATTAAATTCTAGACTGCTCCATTATTTGCATTTTTTCCCTTACAATTACGTCTCTTCAATCTCAACTTTTACAGAAGGAGTTAATTTCTGTTCATTTTTTAACATAGACATGTTTATTATTTATGCGAGTGCTTTCTCCTCCCTTGGGAGCAATGACAACCATAAGGAGCACACTGGTATACAGGGTGGTCCAAAAAAAACGGAACGGGGGCACTTCCCAAAATAAAGTAACAAAATTAGTATGTCCATCGGATAGGGTGTCTTTTCCAATGAAAAACGATACCAAGAACAGTTATTTTGGTTAAGTAGTTTTTGTTTTAGGGCGCTGTGAGTGACACCATGTCAGGATCTCATTTTTGTCAATTTTTACTAAGTCAGTACCCGATAATTCACACTTACGGCCCGTTATAGCGGAGCAGTACGCTCGCCATTGTTAGTGTGCATTCAGCTGTGAAACGAAAGAATGGGCACAATTGTCCGATGCTATAACGGGCAGTAAGTGCGAATCATCGGGCAATGAATTGGTAAAAATTGACAAAAATGGGAACCTACACGACCAAAATGACTATTCTTGGTATCGTTTTTCATTGGAAAAGACACCCTAGCCGATGGACATGTTCATTTTGTTACCTTATTTTGGGAAGTGCCCCGTTCCGGTTTTTTTGGGCCACCCTGTATAGTTGTCATTTCACTCCTACAGTCTTCCCTTTGTATTCTTATAATTCTGTCTTTTTATCAAATCAATCTGTTAGTGGTGTGCATTTTCTACATTTTCCACTCCCTTGGGAGCAATGCATTCTGCAACCATAATGTGCAGACTATGGTGTACAGTTGTGTTTTACACTTTTACTCCCTACCATGTCCCATATATACACCTTCTTTATAATTTAATCTTTTTCAAATTATTGTATTTCTTATCTAGGTGCTGCTTATGGCCCATGCATTGAAGAGGATATCCTACGCTACCTGCGACCCGGACTTTGGACAGTTTGCGTTCCTGGCACGCAACCCGAAGGGACCCGTCGGTATACAGTACTGTCACGTCTTCATTACGCAAGAGGACTACGAGGTATAGTTAAACCTTTAACCCATTCCCTTTGAATTTGTGATATCTCCATAGACTTTGTACACAACCCACCCAGTTCCCGTAGTCAAGGGGTTAAAGGGGACCACCAGGCAAAGAACAACACATAATTATATGTTTTGGTACCATTTTGTGATATCAAATAGATACCCAACATTTTGCAAAGGGTTTTGTAATTCATAAACAAAGCAATTCATTACCACCACTTACGGAACCACTGTTATTTCCTGGTTCCGTACGGGCCAAACATTTGCGAGTGCGCCAATGTTATTCATGCGTACGTTTGGAGACAATAGAATCCCGGACGATTCGTTCGCTCTGGACAAAGTAGTCTTCGTGCATGCAGACCCATGGACGCATGCTTTAGAATGGTGATGAGTTTTCCAATTATATTTGTTTTCTTCTGAAAACATAATTTTGTGAACTTGTTGATGTTACCTTTTATTTATAAGAATATTATTTTTGGGTGGTGGTACCCTTTAATATAAAGACCGCCCAAGGGATACATAAAAGTCAGTCCTTATGAGCAGCAGGTGGTTTTTGTAGGCAGGTTAATTCAAATGTAAACTGCTTTCTAGGAGTACAAGTACAGTCTTAGTGGCCACCTGTCTATAGCGGCCAATCCTGCCTATAGTGGCCACCAAAAGTGATCCCTTGGAGAGAAAAACAGTGTTATGGAACCTGTCTGTAGAGGTCACCTGTCTACAGTGGCCACTTATCTTGTTTCCCTTGGGTGGTCACTATATACAGGTTTGACTGTATAGTGGTCTTTATAGACAGGTGGTTGCTAGAACCGGTTCGACTGTAGAATCAATCATTTATGAACAGTCAATATTAAGAAGAACTAGGATCAAATCAAAGCTAAATGTGCATTTGCACCTTTTTCAGAAGTCGTCAAGTATCTGAAGACTCTCTGAAATTTTAAACAATTTGCATTCCTGGCCTGAAATCCGAAGGGACCCGTTGGTGTAAAGGACTGTCATGTCTCATGTCTACTTTACACAAATCATTGCAGATCACTGAAGGGATTTTCATTAGGATGCTATTAACAGATGCTAAGGTATGGAATGGGGTCTTTTATGCCCCCTTCATTTCTTTCTACTCCCTCTCTGACTGTTGTAATAATTATGCAATATTTACAATTTTTTCCAAGAAGTGTACATTTGCACCTGTGTTTAGGGAAGGGGGGAGAGGGATCATTGCACTTTCATCATTAGGATGTTTAAAATAGATGCCGGGGAAAAGAGGAAAGGGGGATTTTTAAAATCCCTACTTTCCCCCACCCCCCCCCCCCCCCCGCATCCCCTTTTCTAACTATCACAGTGTGTGTACATCCTTTGCTTGAATGTCCTGTTTTGCCCCTTACATTGCAGAAAAGGGATGATATTTACAAGCTGGCCATTATGATATTTATACATGTTGTTGATATTAGGAAGAGGGGATATTATACAAGGGGACATCTTACTCCATGCTTGCCCTCTCCCCACTCTGATAATGTTTACAACTTTTTTTCCCCCTCCAAAAGTCAAGTTTTGCATCCCGAATTGCAAACAAAAAAGGGAAATGTCGGAGAGTAGTCTATATTACGAAGAGAATATAAAAGGGGTGCAATTTTACTCCACGCTTGCCCTCTCCCAACTCTCATCATGTTTACAACTTTTTTTCCCCTCCAAAAGTCAAGTTTTGCATACCCTATTGAAAAAAGAAGAATTTTTGCATCTAGTAGTTGATTTTAGGAAGAGGGGTGTATAAAAGGGGTGCATTTTACTCCACGCTTGCCCTCTCCCCACTATCATCATGTTTACAACTTTTTTCCCCCCTCCAAAAGTCAAGTTTTGCATACCCATTGAAACAGGGAGAATTGTTGCATAGTAGTTGATATTAGAAAGAAGGGGCATTTTACTCCAAAACTGGCTGCCTCCCCTTTCTCTGATGATATTATCAACCTTTTTTCCCTTCAAAAGTCCAGTTTTACATACCCTATTGAAAAAGAAAAAAAAATGTTGCATAGTAGTTGATATTAGAAGGGGGAGCGTATAAAAGGGGGCATTTTACTCTAATACTGCCCCTCTCCCCTCTCTCATAATGTTTGCAACCTTTTTTTGTTTGCATGCTGCATTGCAAACAAAAGGGAAATGTGGCAGAGTAGTTGATATTGGGAAGAGGGGGGGGGGGGGGTGTATAAAAAGGGGGCCATTTAACTCGCTTGTCCTCTCCACTCATTCCTATTTCTAGTAATGTTTACAACTGTTTTTTCTTTATTTCTCAGAAGTCTTAGTTTTTCTCAGTCTTGCATCCCACATTGAAGGGTGGGGGGGGGGGGGGGGGGGTGGGGATGTAAAAAGGGGTGGATGGGCTTTTTACTCCAACCAAGCCCCTTCACTTTTTTTTCTGTGATAGTCCAGTTTACAAACTTTTTTTCCTTTCTCAGACTCTCTTAGTTTTCTCAGTCTTCCATCAAAGAATGAGGGGAGGGGTGTAAAAGGGGGGCTTTTTTTACTCTAACGCTGCCCCCTTCCCCTCTCTCTCTCTCTGATAATGTTTACAACCTTTTTTTTTATCTTCAAAAGTCCAGTTTTGCATCCCGTATTGCGGCAACAAAAAAAAATAGAAAGAAGAAGAGGGAATGTCACAGGGTCGTTGTGAGGATGTTGTTAGTAGGAAGTACGCGTTAGCCGCTTAATTCACCCCCGGTGCCCCGTATTTGGCTGGCGTTAATGTGCTAAATTAACGTCCACGTTCGCAGAGTAACTATCTCCGTTCAGCCATTCATCTTGTGTGTGTGTGTGTGTGTGTGTGTTTGTTTGTATGTGTACTGTGTAGCCCATAAAGTGTGTGTGAGTGTTTATGTGTGTGTGTGTGCGTGTTTGTGGCGAGTGGCGGTCGTTTTTTTTCCACGAAGCGAGTAATAGACAAAATCGCTGCCGAGTGAAACTCACTCTACCTCACTGCTTTTGCCTGTAACAGTCTGTCTTCTTTTCTTTGGATTATTATATTTATTAGAATATTTTTATTACGATAAACTTTGAAGAAGGTGAAGAGGACGTGTACTTAATACCTAGGAAGTTCAACCTGAAGATAAAGAACATACAATTTTGATGCTACATGCTACTTGTTTCGTGCTACCCTCGTTGTTTGCTTAAAGTGGAAAGTTACACATGTTTTTTGTATTCGATTTCCCTTGGGATCTCTACTTTTGGATGCACCATTGGAACTTACAGTAATATCTTCAAAAATTGGATGCACTTCATTTCACTCTTCTGAATTTTCTGTGGATTTTCTGGTGGTGAAGTTCAAACAATTAACCGACTGTCAGTCATGGCTGGGGAGTGAGTAGGTCGGTCATACCCACGTATCCATCATATCAAACTTTTGTATCGATCACTGAATTTGATTGAACTGGAGTAGAGTATATATAAAAAGAGAGTAACAATGTCGCAGAGACGAAGAGGAAATCGTATCAGTCGGAATTGCGAGAGAAGGAGTTCGGCCCTCGTAGTGTGTAAAGCCAAAGTATGTATGCATGATGTATTTTGTGAAATAGTAATTATGTTTCCACATGTTTTTCTTCTTTTATTCATGATTTAATTGGAGGTTTGTGTTGTTATTTGTGTGTCCATTAAAAAGCCTTGATCAATAGTGAAAGGCTGTCGGAAAGACGCAGCCGAAAATGCATCAGTATAAACTATGAGAGAAGGTCTATATGCACATGTTGTGTGTAAGGCCAGTGTTATATGATTTTATCATTTTATTCGGCAAATGATAAGATGATAAGTAGAAGAAATTAGAAGATTGCTACCATTGGAAAGGGGGGATTGAAAAGTTAGTGTAATAACTATGGCTAAATGCCTTCTGTCCCAATGATAGTGGTTGTATGAAGATTTCATGTAGCAGTGGTACTTTAAAATGCTATGTTAGTCATTCATTCAGTTAGAATATTGTTGCGGATATTGTTTATTATTAATGATAAAAACGGTTCCGTCCACTAAAAAGCTAACAAGTATTTAAAAATACTTGCAGTACAGGCAAAATACAGCATTGTTAAAGTTTTATTTACACTGAATTGTATAATTAACGTCATTTTGTGACCGACAATTTAAGCTGCCCCCTTCAAGAACTAAGATTCTCACGAATAATAGTTAATTGTTTTACCCATTTCTTTTATTGTCCATTGTTTAAAAATGAATATCAAAATGCTAGCATGTATTTTCAATTATTATATTTATGTTTGGACTGATATTAAATATATGTGACCGGCTATAGCAAAACCCTGCACTTGTCGGTAATTCATGTTTTGAAGAAATGGGCATTTTAAGTTAACATAATGTGTGCAAAAGACTTATGATTGTAAAATTGAAACAATCATATCTTCGCCAATTATTGACCAATTCGTTAGAACTGAGCTTGAAATGAAAGCTTGTGATGAGGCCTTTCTAACAGTATGAAAATGTACTTTTTGATTTTTACATACAAGTGCCGGGTTTTGCTATAGCCGGTCACATACAGAAAACTTTTTATTTGCCTGTGATGCATACGTAATACAGAAGCTACAACTTCCAGACATGCAAAATAAAACCATTTCAATCAAACAATAAGGAAAAACATTCCGACAGTTGACCAGTGACCGCAAAAACAACGATTTGGACATGAGAGGTGACAGAGCGGTCAAATTGGCAATGGCGACGACGTTGTCCCGGCCAGCTGGAAGTGGTCAGCTTTGTTTTTGGCCCAAACTGACCCATTGTGTTGGGAGTTAACCCTTTTAGCAATAAATAATAGATGTAGCCAAGGTATTACACATAAAAAATGTCTTTAAATGTCTTTGCCCAAAAGTGACCATAACTGTTAATAACTATTTTAGTACTAAGGTACATAAAGTACATAAAGAGTTGCCGTAATCGCAAAGTTGTGATTAATTGCAAGCCATAAAATGCGCAAATCTGATTGGCTCAAGTGGGCGCATTTTGTGATTTGTGATTAATCACACTTTTTGCAATTGATCGCAACTATTTATGCAACACCCCCTGTGCTATGAAAATGCAAAGTTATGTCACACATTATCAGCCCATAACATTGTAAGTTGTCAAAACCATTTCAACAACTCGCCTGTTGACCAGTGATCCTGGATGGCTTAAATAATTGACCACAACAGGTTCATGGTCTGACTGACACTGACAGCTCCGGCCACTGTTGGCAGGTGGTCAATTGACCAGCACAGTCAGTACATTGCACCATGGTTGCACACTTGCACTAATAGTAATATCGGTCGCAACCTCACTTTCTAATCTACATGTATGTAGCCACCCCCAAAACATTTCTGAGAAATACGTAGACATGTTTTTGTGAAATCTGGTTACTGTGATTGTTGAATATCACAGGTACATTATCAGTACATTGCCCCATGGTTGCACCATGGACCTAGTAGGGTCCATGGTTGCACTAAGTAGTACCGGTCACAATTCTGCCTTCTAATGTAGCCACTCCCAGAACATTTCTGAGAAATAGACACGTTTGTGCGAAATTTTGGACTCCATGATCATTGACTATCACATTCTGAGGAATAAGTGATTGTTAAATACCACAGGTACATTTATGCAGTATAAATGGATGGGTAAATGAAAAGATTGTTACCGCCTGGATAAAAGGATATTTGTTGGCATGTAGTGTCTATAAATGGACTTAACTTTTAATTTTAGGGTTGGATTCCCTTACCCTTACCCTTGCCCTCACCCTCACCCATCATTATCTTACTTAAGTCTATGGTGCATTCCATTAGGACATTTTACAGTCTTCATTGCATAATTTGTTTATGATAAGCAGTTCCTCGTTAATACACAAATACCCTTTTCAATGTCTATCTTTAGCATATTACTTCAGTTCACTTTTTCATTATTAAAGTTTGAGATATTTATACCCCCATTTTTGGCATAACTTAATGATGATGACGCAAGTGACTGGAATTTAGTGGAAACTACATGTATCTGGCAAGTGGCACAGCAAATATGTGCCACATGTGTGCCAATTAACGGCTATATATTGTCATATTTCAGGACATAGGGGCCAACCATGTTTCTTTACACAAAAATAAAGACTCAGAAAACTTGTACCCTAAAATTTGTCATAGGGTTTTGAAATATTGTTAATAAAGATGAACTATTATTGTCGTATTATTAGGCCATGGGGCCAACCATATATCATTCCATATAGAAAATGTTACTCTGTTCAAGTTGATACCATAAAGCCAAACAAGAAAGTACAAGAGAAATGTGAACGGTCCAGTGATTTTGGTTGATGGATCACTTTGATATTAAAATGGAAGGATAGAACAGAGTTCCTTTATAGCACTGTTTGCACCTGCGAGGTTACCTGGCTGGAATGCTCCCCAGGGAGTGGAAAATGTGCACAGTGTGTGCTGGATTGATTGCTTGGTTACCTGGCTGGAATGCTCCCCAGGGAGTGGAAAATGTGCACAGTGTGTGCTGGATTGATTGCTTGGTTACCTGGCTGGAATGCTCCCCAGGGAGTGGAAAATGTGCACAGTGTGTGCTGGATTGATTGCTTGGTTACCTGGCTGGAATGCTCCCCAGGGAGTGGAAAATGTGCACAGTGTGTGCTGGATTGATTGCTTGGTTACCTGGCTGGAATGCTCCCCAGAGAGTGGAAAATGTGCACAGTGTGTGCTGGATTGATTGCAGTAATGTTTCCGATATCCGGGGTAATAATAGTGATGCGCCGTGACATGAGCATCGAAAGACAGAATGTGTGTAATTTAAGTAGCCACCATTATTATTATAACAAAACCCCGACTATAATTATCAGTTTTTTAGGTCATAAGAGGCTATTTTCAATTAATTTGAACATTCTTCATGACGAGTTAGTCAGGTGCTGCGAAGGGGAATTGTTCAATTATAAAAGTAAATTCAATAAAGGATACTCTTTTGTGTCTCCCCATTTAATAGATAATATGAAATCAATTAGGTCAAGAAATTCCGTGTTTTGGGGCAAAACATTGACATTACTAGGGAAGTGAAAAAGAAGATAAGATAAGATCAATGGCTGTCATGAATTGTTATGGGGATACCAATGGGAACTTATTAAAGGGATTTAGTTACTTTGTTCACATTGGCTAAAAGTGATGAATGGTTGATGAAATGTGTATTTTTGTGATCTGATATGTCCGCTATAAAGTAATGTGTGAAAATTGTCGGGAAATGGGCAAAAATGCGAAGTGATATTCGCAGACTCATTGCACTGACATTGTACACAGTTGAACACTTCAATTGTAAATATCTTTTCAATGAAATTGAAAGGGAAATTCGAAGAAAAAAATCCCTGTTCCATGCTACTATGGGTACTGTGATACTTTTACTACACGATATGAGAGAACCATTAGAGTTTCAAGTAAGTTTCGTGCAGGATTTGGACAATGTTACTAGATCCCTTAAGCAAAACCTGACTATTGTAATAGGTCATAAGAGGCTATGTTCAAATAATGTGAACATTATCCGTGACTGTTAAGGTGCTGCTAACGGGAATCGTTCAATTAAGATAATATCATTATAGCAGGCTCTTTTGTGTCTCCCCATTAGATAATGTGAGATTATTTCGGCCGAGAAATTCCCTGTTTTGGGGCAAAACATTGACATAACTAGGGAAGTGAAACCGAAGATTAAAAAACCTGATGGCTGTCATGAATTGTTCAGGGGCTAGCAATGGGAACTCATTGGTGAGCTACTAGAGTGTTTTCGCTCGGCGACGTACGGGGGTTTCAGCAACGCAGGAACGATCTATTGGTACGTCCGCCGCGCTAAAACAACTCTCGTTTATAAGCCGTTTCGCTAATTTGGTGAACGCGGACGTAGACTCGAATCGTTTCAGCTGGCAGCACACTACACACGTGCGAGCGATTGTGATGAACGTTTGACCTCGCTACGAGCGGCGAGCGTGCTGATTGGTTGTTGCCTGATCGGGCGGTCGCATAACACGGTCGCAATTCTGACCGAAACCCGTCCGTGATTTCAACCCAAGAACGGTCTGCCCGCTGTTACTATAGGAAGCTCTCGATTTTGCACACGAACCGCATGATTCTACGTCCGCGCTGAGGTTGCGAAAAGCCTCTAATGTAAGATAGGAGGCTCTTTTGTATCTTATGATTGTCCCTATCTTATCTATCTTCTGAAATTATTCAGGCCAGAATAGTTTGACATTAAAGTAAAGCTGTAGGGTAACAAAAGATCAATTATATATCTAGATGTCATCATTTGCTTAGGGGCAATGAAAGGAACTGTTCAATTATGTAATTTTAAAAAAAGGCTCTATTGTTTCTTCCAATTTCATGCAATTATTTAGGCCAAGAAATGCCCTTTTTTGAAAGTACAAATGTCATGTCAACCATATCTGACACTATCAGTCTACTATTATTAAATCTAAGCACCTCTTAGTTTACTTGAAATTTATACATGTGTGGCCAACTTCATGATCGCAATCCAACTTTATCCATGGATCAAGCAAGAATGGGGTGCCAGATTGGTACATTTCAATTCTTTTCTCGCTGAAGAATCTTGCCATTAAAGCCATTATAACGGCTCCAACAACCACAGTTGTACAAGTTGCTTATAGTTATAATTATATTGTTGTTTTTCACTGAAAATGTCAATTAATTTTCGCACTTCACCTAAATTTTGCTATTGAAAAAATTTACAACAAATACAACAACTACAGTTACACAAGTTGCTATTGATTATATTGCCATTTTTCAAGAAAATGTCAATTAATATTCCCACTCCACTATTAACAAATTATACTACACAATATATCACAACTTCAACAACAAAAGTTATACAAGTTGTTATTAATTATATCGCTATTTGTTTGTATACTAAAAGGCATATGAAAAGCATATTATACTGTGAGATTCCTAGTCCTGTAGTCCCTTCCTATGCCCCACTAATCCCTTCACTAGTGCCAGGGAGTTATCTGGGATTAACCCCCTCCAATGGTGTTGGCCAGCTAGGGATCAACCTAGATGGGGGACTAAGAAGGGGGACCGTAAGGATTCCCAATGGCCGTGGAACGATTTGATCGGCGCTCCGACTTCCAATCTAGAAGTCTCAAGCTTGGAACCGATCGATCGATACCCCAGCATTTAGTTCCTTCAGTATGTGTGTCCGTTTTAATAGCAAGACATTGATTCACATTGTAGCTCTATACTCGGGAGTATAAAATTTGTACCTGGGGGTGTTGCATGCATAAAGCGTTGCGAACAATCGCAAAGTTAAGTTGCGATTGATCGCAAGTCAGAAAATATGCCGCATCTGAGCCATTCAGATTTGTGCATTTAGGCCCATTGTCATACTTGCGATTAATCGCAACTTTGCGATTAATCGCAACTTTGCGTTTGATGTACTTTTTGATCGCAACTCTTTAGGCAACAGCCCCCAGATCTGGGGGTGTATTCCGATTTTAAGTTAAAATTTATTGATCTACGTCATATCTACGTTACAAACTAATTAAACTCATCTTTAAAAACTCATTGGTTTCAACCATTCTAAATAAAATATTGTGCATGTTATGATTTGTTTAAATAGTGATTAGATAGAGAGATAATCAACAACTATTTAAAAACCTCTTGTAAATTTTGAAAAGAACCATTTTTAACATTTTTTTAACAGCTGGTTCAAAATTATTGAATTATTATGGGGCCCCACAATTTTTACAAATGGTTATGTTTATGGATATTGCAGCCATTTCTGAACCAATTTTTATCAAATAAAGTTTATTCTGGTATTAAAATTGTATGCTCTTTCAAATTTGACTCTCCGCTTTTCATTATCTCACCAAAAATTGTTTTTGTCTAGCGCCCTCTTTACCAAAACTGAACTACCCCTCTAACCAAATAAAAAAAGCATATAAAACTGACACTGCCACTGTAGTTGCCACTCACAAGAGTGTACTATACTGTACATATCAGGGCTTATCTGGGTTGTGGGTGTTAATCATAGTAACCATGGATACACAAAGCTCTAAAGCTGGGTAAAAGGTGTACATATAGTGACCTAGATTGTATGAAATACTTTGGGAAGCTTCAGAATGAATATATACTTATTACACACTATAAAGTGCAAAAGTGTATGGTATAGGCATGCAAGTTATCCAGTACACTGGCTACACTACTGTACATAATTATAGAATACCAAAGTGAAACATCACAGCTAACAATTCATTGCCATTCTAAACAATGTCAGGCAAGCCAGAAATGTCTGACCTAGCAGTTGCTAAGAAGGCTCACTTCCAGCTCCAACCTACCACCAATACCTGATAAAATGGACAAATTGTTTAGAACCATTAATGTGTTACAAAAAAAATGTCCTGTCAATAATTCAGTACTCTATTACTATATACCTCCACTTATACTACCTCTACTTCGCCTACCTCTACTTCGTCTACCTCTACTTCGACTACCTCTACCTCTACTTCGACTACCTCTACCTCTACTTCGACTACCTCTACCTCTACTTTGACTACCTCTACCTCTACTTCGTCTACCTCTACTTCGACTACCTCTACTTCGCCTACCTCTACTTCGTCTACCTCTACTTCGACTACCTCTACCTCTACTTCGACTACTTCTACCTCTACTTCGACTACCTCTACCTCTACTTCGACTACCTCTACCT
The DNA here is from genome assembly GCA_037951105.1 of Echinarachnius parma. Classification (NCBI taxonomy): domain Eukaryota; kingdom Metazoa; phylum Echinodermata; class Echinoidea; order Clypeasteroida; family Echinarachniidae; genus Echinarachnius; species Echinarachnius parma. The sequence goes on from JBAMJV010005015.1 coordinate 67,856, forward strand.
CTACTTTGACTACCTCTACCTCTACTTCGTCTACCTCTACTTCGACTATCTCTACTTTGACTACCTCTACCTTGACTACCTCTACTTCGACTACCTCTACTTTGACTACCTCTACTTTGACTACCTCTACTTCGACTACCTCTACTTTGACTTGACTACCTCTTCTTTGACTACCTCTACTTCTATTAGTGGGTTATTCCAAGAAAACATGGACAAAAAGTAAAAATGTTGTGATGTCATGGTGTCGAAATGTCAATGAAATACACATTGTTTTAATTCTATGGGTAGTGTTACTACGTACAGTTGACCATGGCGCTCAAAGTGTTAACCCGTTCCCTACGAGTTTATGAAATTCCCATAGACTTTGTACACAACCCACTCGGTTCCCATGGTCAAGGGGTTAATTACTTAATTTATTCATGCGTTATCTCTATGCCCCCTCAATAGATCAGGATATGCTGGCTCGACAGTGGGCTTTACTCAGAGATGATAATGAACTATAACTGGATTAGGCTGGACAAGAGATTTGGGGGAGGGGGAGGTGGGGGGGGGGGGGGGTCAAACAGAAAACTGGAGGGTAACGTGGGTAAATCACTCTTGGGTTGAGCTGATCGGCCTTTACTGTTTCAATTCGTATGTACAATCAGATTTTAACATATGGTACAATGTAAAACAAAGAATGAAACCTATGATGATTAATTGTATTGTCTTTCCCTGATCCCTCACCACTGTATTTGATATAGGTTTTTAAATGTGTGCCCAATGAGGATTACTAACACTTTCTCGCCGTAACCCAAAAGTTTGTGACTCCTTTAATAATATCATGACAGCATTTTGACCAATCGGATAGCTCGAACGTTATTATGAGCGATATAATGAACTATAACCAGATTAGACCGGATTAGGCCGGACGAGAGATGGGGGAAGGACGGACGACCGACGGACAGAAGTGCAATTAAAGGGGGAACTTAGAGGTGATAATTATGAGGGGCGCAAATAAGCTCTAGACGGGGGAACTAGAAAGGATAGTTACCGGTAATATACTTGTAACAAGATTATTCTAGTTATGATATTGGGAAGAAGTCAGAAGTGCAAAGGCGTGCTTATTGGTGATAATTATGTGGGGCATACTCATAATGGCGGGAAGGGGGGGGGGCAGAGATGGGGGGTTGACAAGAAATCAAGAGGGTAACATGGAAAGAAAATAACAACTTGGGGAGTGAGAAAAATAATCCTTGGTTGAGTCAGTTGAGACTTCCCAAAGGGAGGCATCACAAACTTACAAGCAAATGAGTGTTATAATTATTGATAATTATTGGCCAAGCAGCAACAGGGGAATGATAAGAGTCTTGAACGTTCTGGATTAGGCTGGACAGAAGATGGCGGTAAGGATGAACAGAAGTGCAATTAAAGGGGGAACTATAGGGTGATAATTATGGGGGGGGGGGGCATAGCCCTACAAAGGGAATTAGAAGGATAATTGCTGGTAATATTTATAACTGGAATATGCTAGACAAGTGATCCAGGAAGGAAGGACAAACAGAAATGGGGTTTGCTATATATGGATGATAATTTATTTTCATGTATTTGTACAAATTGTATATATATGTTTGTATTATTATTATTATTATTTTTTTTATTATTATTTTTATTTTTATTTTTTTTGGAGGGGGGGGGGGGGGGGGCATAGCCCTACTAGGAGAACTAGAAATATAACTGACAGTGATATTACTGGATTATGCTAAACAAGAGATGGGGGAAGGACGGACAGACAGAGGGGAGTTTGGGGGGGGGGGGGGGGGGCTTATGAGTGATATTATGAGGGGCATGGCCCTAGAAGGAGAACTAGAGGGATAATTTATGGTAATATTTATAACTGGATTATTCATGACAAGTGATCAGGTGAAGAAGGACGAAACACATTTATTTTTTGCTTTACATATTTTGTGTAACTATATACTGTATGCATTCACACACCCCCACCCCCTTTAAAACATGTCTTTGTATTACTTATACTACGTATAAATACACACACTCACACTCACACACACTCACACACACACACAAATGCAAACACACTGCATTCTATTTACAGATGAGTTATGATGTATTTGTTCACATTGTTACATTCAACAAGCAAAATGTCACATTCGCAGCTACAAGCTGAATTGCAGTGGGCATGTACGATAAAATGCAACAATATTTACAAACAAACGTCAAAATAGCTAAGATGGAATAACGAGGTTTAAATAATTTAACATACAATAATGTTGGGAATACAAGTGAATATTTCACAGTGTTTCAGATATTTCCCAAAACTGTTTGTTTTTATAGCTTTTACGGTATTGGTTCAATGAGACAATGACATTTCGTAGAAGTTGTTAACCATAGGAAATTATTAAACTTGAGGTTAGGTTTCCACCCATAAGAGAGAGAAAGTTCACCTCATTTAACATTCAGTGCACTTTTATTTTTGGAAAAACATTACCATTGTACCCCCCAAAAAGAAGGGGAAAAAATCACTTCAAAGCTATCATATGTATGTCAATTTTGAGCTGAAGCCAAAAAAACATGGAATCTTTTAATTTCGGGCAGAGAAACGGGGAAGTCGGTTGTTAGAAGAAAATTATTGCAATTTAGGCGAGTCCATTTAACCCTTTGCATTTGGGAACTTGGCCGGCGAGGTCTCGACCATGATGTTGGACCAGCCCTAGTTCCACTGATATCTAGATATGCTTGGATAGTCCATTATGGTTGAATGTACACGTAGGGAAGTTATGTGTACTCTACAGTGCTCTGTTTAATTGTATGCTATTCTAGTATGTTTACATCAGTGGGTTAGAGCCAATGATTACATTTAGCTTTGTGCTTGGGCTGGGCTGGATTTGAGCCTCACTGCCCTCCGGTGAAACATGTACTAACTCTATTGGAAATAGAATATTCAAAATTATGGTAACTATATGTGACCGGCTATAGCAAAACCCTGCACTTGTCTGTAAAAATCAAAATGTAGACTTCCATACCATTATAAAGGCCTTACTGGTCACAAGCTTTCATTTGATGCTTTGTTAGAACTAACAAATTGGTCAATAATTGGCGAAGATACGATTGTTTCAATTTTACAATCATTAGTCTTTTACACACAGTATGTGAACCTAAAATGCCCATTTCTTCAAAACATGAATTACCGACAAGTGCAGGGTTTTGGTATAGCCGGTCACATATAATATGGAACTAGTTGCACATTTATGTACCATGCATAATACATTCATATATCGTCGGTTGAGAGTGATAAGGGCGTTAAGTCAGTATTTGGCTAAATTGAGTTATGCATACCATCTTGTAGATTGGAGCTTCAGCTTTGTCATGCCAAATTTATTTTCAGACCGTAATTGTTAATAATTTTTGATATAATATATATCATTCATCAAACAGAGCTACAAATGGTTCCTACAGGGCTCCCAAACTCTAAACATAATCATCTCCAAAGAACAAAAAGTGACATAGCGCCCTTATCTTTCTCAATCGACTATACATAAATATAGAGAGATATATACTATATCTGGTATCTTAAGTGGTAAATCCTTGCAATGTTATTGACACAGATCTTTACAATTTTACTCCCATGTACTTTTCATAATTTTGTACTTTTAGATTTTTTTCTTTCTTTGTTTTCCTCTAGTTAATAATAAACAATCAATTGGCTCTAGGAATAATTAATTATTTGACTGTCAGTTGCTAGGAAACAATAATTGCAGTCAATTTACTCAATTTGTAATATTTCGAGAACAAAAATAACATGTTGGGTTTATTAACTTTGTACTTTTCGTTCTTATGTACCAAAAGAACTGCAGCAAATATATTTCTTTTACGTTGATTAACAACGGAGCAAGAAAATTAGTAATAAAAATGTGCTGGAGAGATTATGATAACCAAGTTTATTGTAAAGTGCATTGCATTTAAATCATTTTGTATCAGAGCGCAATATGAATCAAACAAGTTGGAATAATGTTTTCATTTACAATTATTTTCCTACTAACAAGTCCCATTTATACAAACACTTTCAAGTTGTATCTATGTATACAGAGATATGTATATGGGTGTCAATTAGAAGGGATACATAAAAATGTCCTTCAAATTTATGAAAAGTATCTGAAAAAGGAATTTTAAGAGATATCTAGAAAAGTGCTGGTTGTTTTTTATGTAATAACTATTGTTGCAATATATGTATATGTATATTATATATGTATATGTATTGTTGCAATATATGTATGGATTGTGTGTGTGGATTGTGTATGGATTGTGTGTGTTGCTCATTTTGGACATGTGTACGTATGTCTGTGTGTGTCTTTTGACTTTTATACTTTGTGTATATTAATAGGGTCATTGCTTTTATCATCAAAGTGATTTTCCATATCCAAATAACCCAGTTCTTAGTAAAAAAAAAATTACTATCGGCCAAGATCAGGAAGGTGTACCTACACGTTTGTTTGTATGTCTGTCTTTTTGTTCCTGTATTTTGCTATTTAGAGGTTCACGACCTTCTTTCTTTGTATTTTACCTTCATTTTCTGTGAATGTCCTTTATTTATTGTCCGAGATCAGTAAGGCATACTGTCTTTTAGTTCCTGTAGAAAAAAAAATGTAGAGTTAAATTTGTAGAAATTCTCCACTCTTTTTATAATTTTAAATTCTTCCTTTCCTGTATGTTGGCAGAAGAAACAAATACTGTCATCAGCCAGGCTTTCAAGTTGGTGTACGCGCCATCAAAGGCTGGATTTAATTTGATCTTTTTTTTTTTTTGCCTTTTTTTTTTTGAGGAAAAAAGTTGTACTGTAAATTTGTACAATTTCTCCACCTATATCATAACTTCATATATATTTCCTCTCCTATTTTACAGGCCGAAGAAATCAATGCCATCATCAGCAAAGCCTTCAAGGTGGCGTATGCCAGCATTCGCAGCAAGAAGCAGTTCTACGAACTGGTGGACGAACTCAACCGCGAGCAGGAGGAGTACTTCACGCAGGTCACGCGCCTCGCTGAAGAGGAGGAGCAACGATCGCGGCGTCCCGAAGCGCTGATGGCCAACCAGCCCGTGCTTTCGTCGGACCGCGTGCGCGGATTTTCGGTCGGCCAGAGCCGTGTCTGGGTAAGATTTGATTGTCTGTCTGTCTGTTTGTTTGTTTGTTTATTAGTGTTTTTGTTTTGTTTTATATAATGCTAGCCTACCAGAATATTATTGAAGCTCTGGAGGTCCAATCAAATGGTTCACTGCATTTAACTTGAGAAGCAGTTAAAGAGAAAGTTGAGTTTTGGTCAAACGGAATTTTAGTAGCCAAAACCTGCATCATTACATTACAAACTAATAGTTATAACCGCATATAAAATGGAAGTATCAATACCTAATATTTGTTTATGGGAGGTAAACATGTGGTCAGTCTTTAAAAGCTTGGAGATCTCTGGTTATGTCACCAACAAAAAATGATCTGGAAGAGTGTTTGTTTGTTTGTTTGTTTGTTTTTGTGTTGGTTTGTTAGTTGGTTTAATAGTTTGTCTGTTTCTGTTGTGAAGAGGATGTTATTATTTTGGGGATGGGATGTATGATTTTTTTGTTTTGTTTTTTGCACGACCTAAAATTAACTAGTAACAACATTTCCCCTCCTCCTCTCATTCAAACAATGTATTATGAGTAGAACAGCTGTATTCCAGATATTTTACCTAATTAGCTGGATTGTACAATGTATTATCGGGAACAACTGTATGCCAGAGTTTTGTTTTATACAAGTCTAATATTTTACGTAATTGGCAGAATTTTTCAATGTACAATGGGTAACAACTGTGTGCCAGATTTGTGCTTGTCTAATTGATAGTTGAACAGCTGTGTTTGAATACTTACCCATAATTGCATAAAAGACTTCCACATTTGTCTAAAACCTCTAAAACCTTCATTTGAGTCCTAATACAATTAACTGTAGGCATTGTGTTGTTAACTCATATTTATTCATAATTAATGACTTTTGGTACATGTGTTTGTTCTCATAATGCGGGTAGTAATGCTACATGACAACATTTTAATTCATTTTGTATTGCTTTCTTGTCATTGTTTGTTTTCATTTTGTTGGTCAAACTTGTAACATTGTTATGAACTTTAAAGGGGTAGTACAGTTTTGGTAAGACTGAGCTTTAATAACCAAAACCTGCACAATAACATTACAAATTAGTAGTTATAACTCCACCATGCTCTTTCAAATTTGACACTCAGTTTTTCATTATCTGACAATATAATTATTTTGTGCAGCGCCTTCTATACCAAAACTGAACTACCCCTTTGAGATTAGGGCTGGGTGTTGGGATTATGGTTTAGGCTTAGGTTTAGGCTAGGGGGTCAAGATGTATGAAGAGAGTATACAAGAAAAAGTCAAAGGTACACAATTTGAAGAAAAAAACTTTCCAATGCCTGAATTCTGCACCTCCAATTATACAGTTTATCAACCAACTTTGTCAAGATATGACTTCAGAAAGAAAAAAAACAGATTTAAACAGATTTTTGAAGTTTTTGACCAACCCTGCTTAATTTGATTGCGGGCGAAGTGATCACACTGACATGTAGTGCATATTTAATGTCATAAGGTAGTAAGTAGCTCTGGTATAATAGCTTCCCGTTGCTGATAACATCATTATGGGTCCTTTAATTGAAAGTGACACTACTATCTACTCGGTTCCTGAAAAATCTGCTGGAGTTCCACTTTTCTAACCATATTGTATCAAATTATGATTGATATTTATTTAAGGGCTTATTAAATGCTGGAGGAAAAGCTGCCAATCTTGATTTGTATTCAGTTTGTAGGTGTAGGTGTGTTTAGGCTTTAGCTAGTCTCTTCAATCCTCGACTTTAAAAATCTGGAGAAAAAAAACAACAACATGAAAACATAAATCTCGTTATATTCTAAGAAATGTTTTATTAGCTGATTGCTTTTGGTTGTACCTGACCACGTCAATGTCAACCACATGCACCGTAGTTTATTAAATTGGGTACTAGCTCTCCGCATGCATCCTCAGACTTCCCTTTGATAACATCACGATGGGTACTTAATTGAAAATGAAACTAACGGTCGGGGGTCGGGCCTTTCGCTACTGCAGGATGCGTGCTAAGCTAATCTTTCCGAGTCGAAGGGAAGCGATTTCGCCCCAAATTGATGCCACATGAACGCCCGGTTGCGTTTTTTTTAAATGAGCTAATTTTTTTCTCTGGTTGCGTTTTTAGATATGCTCATTTTTTCTCTCTCTCTGGTAGGTTGCCTTTTTATTTACATACATGTAGCTCATTTTTTTTCCTACTTTTTTGGCAAGGGCTGCAAAGAGAGAATAACTAACAAAGAATGTGATGATGTTTGAAACTATTGCTAATAGATGTCAGAGGGGTTGAATAAAATGTAATGAGTAAGCAGAAAAATGTAATTTTAGCAGTGAACTTTTTACAAAGATACGAGGATGAGCATATAACAAGGGGCACATGGCGGATGGAATAAATTATGGAGATAAACAATTACGGATATTAGAGTTTACATCAATTCATGTAAGATGCATGAACTGCTGTACTGTGCAGTGCTTTTATTTAATATAGACAAAAGGGTTCAGTGACATCACCAATAAATTTTTAAAATGCTGAAATTAATGACAGAAATTCTAATTTAGGTGACATTTGATATATATATGTAGCAACGTATCTAGAAATATGAAATTCATTAACCCTTAGAATCCAACTGTAGGAGATATGTTTGAAATGTAATATTTAGCAAGTTAATGTGAACTAATTCATGAAATACACAAGAATATGAGTCTTTGTCTACGATATATACCACCTCTTTGCTGAAATAACAAAACAAATTCCAACATTCAACCATCCATTTCGAGAAGGCATGCTGTCAAATGTTTGCATTTTAAAAAATACTTGTATCTTTAAATTGTCTGATTTGTTAGATTTCCAGTCGTTAAGTTTGAAGGAAAGGGAGTGGCGGTTTAGCTTCACAAAATGAGTTACTCATTAGCTGATGTGAAATGTGAAAAAGTTTCAGATATTTTAACACATTTTAACCCATTTGGGACCCGTTCTGAAAATACTCGAGCTGGGTTGTCAAAGGGTGAATGCCTGTTATATACAAAAATCACATTGTCTTCAAGGGGTTAAGGGAATAGCATGAGAGGAAACAATTCATAACATGAAGAGATGAGGTTTTCACACCCATAAAGTTCAAGGGAAGGGCTATTAGATAACTAGTAGTTTCCAAACATATTGAACATTTTAAATAAATCGATAAGAAACTTGAAAAGGAGGAGTTTAGGATAAGATTTTTAAAAAGAAGAAAAACCATTAGAGAAACACCCAATGCGATTTAATTGACCAGGGGTGTGTTTCACAAAGATTCTAAATTGAACTTAAATTCTAAGTTGGACTAAAAAATGATGGTAAGCCATTTGTAGAATTATAATAAAATATGTTCAAAAGCAATTTTTCATACATTTTACATCAAGAACATTAATTTGTATAATTTATACAAGAAATATAAAAGGTATGCTATAATACCTCTTTTTTCTCTCTATAAAGTGTGATGTAACTATAAAGTTGGTGCAGTTATTTAGGATTAAGCATGAACTCTAGAAAATGAATGAAGAAAATGGGAGGACGAGGACGGTGGGGGGGGGGGGGGGGGGGTGGCTGCTATAGATAATTAGGTCATATTACAGTATGATAAATTGAACTGATTTCAAGAGTTTTCAACTTTACCAATTTTATAGTCAGATTTAAAACTTTTAAAATTACCTGCAAGATGTACAAGGTAAGAAGAAAACGTGAGAGGATGCAGGGTGCTAAAGCTAATTGGAACACCTAATTTAATAGCCAAATTTATGAGGAAAATAGGTAGGATGTCATCAATTTCACTTGGATGAGAATTCTTGATGTTGAGTAGGCCCATAAAATATATATTTAACCTGAATATGAGCTTGCATCTTTCCGTGAGTGCCATCTTCGTTGATCTTTTTGTACATAGTCCATGCCGAAGATTTACAGAGGGGGGAAACCCAATTTACACTTGAGTATTGGTACTTCCCGAAATGCCCCTTGACACTTAATTGGTTGGTTTTAATTCTGTTTGAAAGATCCTTGAATAAAACATGTAAAATGAGAATCATTCCCTTTCAATTGCTCTCATAGTTGACAAATTTGATTTCAAGTCTACCGGCCGGGGGACATTTTGACTTTTTAGAAAAATACAAAAAATGCTTATAGACTACTTTGAAAACAATCTAAATAGGTTTTTAAATAGTTGTTGATGATATCTCTATTTAATCATTATTTTAACAAAACATCAAATGCACAATAACTATTAGTTTGTACCGTAATGGTGCAGGTTTTGGTTACTGAAGTTAAGTTTGACCAATACTCAACTACATGTATCTCTTTAAAGTTGGTTGAAGGAGAATTGAAGAGTGGTGCGCATGGTCGAGGGCAATCGGGGACAAAACCAAGGTACTGAAAGAATTTTGTCTTAAAAAAGTACTAGGATGACATTGATTTGTGAGGTTGGAAAACCAGGATTATAATTGGTTTGGGAAAGATCCAGGATCCATAAAGTATTCCAGGATCTACCTGAATATGAACCTGTTCCAGGGAGGGGTGAAGGCATATTAAACAAAAAGAGTTGGGAGGGGAAATAATAATAATAATATCCTCGATTTATATACCGTATTTGTCGGTGTATTAACCGCACCTGTGTATTAACCGCACCCCCATAAAAAAAATATTTAAAAAAAGTGCGGTTAATACGGTATTAACCGCACCCGTGTATTAACCGCACCTCTTTTTTTTTCTTTTTTTTGTTGAAAAAAGGTGCGGTTAATACACCGACAAATACGATAGCGCCTATCACGATTGATAATCATCTCTAAGCGCTCTACAATTATATCATTACCCCGTGTCTTCGGATACATCCTGCAATCAATCCAGCACACAAAGTGCATGTTTTCCACTCCCTGGGGAGCATTCCAGCAGGGCCAGCTTGTAGGCGCACACAATGCTAAGGAACTACTTTCCATCCTTCCGGGTACCCATTTATACACCTGGGTGGAGAGCAGCAAATGTGGATAAATTTTCTTGCTGAAGGAAAAACGCGATGAGCATACTCTGGGTTCGAACTCAGGACCTCACGATTGGAAGGCACACGCTCTACAAATCTTGCCACACCACGTCCATGTTTGGAGGAGGGGTTGGATTTCTTTCGTACCTGTATTTTACTAGATCATAAGAATTAGGAGATCATTATAAAATTAGAAGGGAAGTCACAGCATGAGAGGAGCTAGGCCTGATTGGGTGTCCTAATTAAACCCAAAGTCATGAGGAATGTGGTTAGGATGACATTAATTTGCGACAGCTGAAAAATTAGAAATAAATGGATAAGAAAGGAAAGGTTCTTAAAACGTCCCCTCTACCTGAACATGAACTTGTAGGGGGCTGGATTTTGGGGGTGGGCAACGTTTTTAAGGAGTAGGATGCTGTTTAATTCTTGCAAAATAGAACAAAATCAGTTGACTTGTGCATGCAACTTTACCTGTTCTTTACAAGATTTTGCAATTTTTGTACCATTGGCAATGGATAAATAGAACCATTTTGGCAATCATTTTGTATGCCCCCAAACTTCAAGATTCCCTGTCGTAAGGGGTCAAGAGCAGTTGCACAAGGATGGTAGGATGATGTATGTTACAGGTGATTTGGGAGTCCTAATTAATACAATTTATGGGGAAAAGGGAGTAGGTTGACATCAACTTGATACGGATGGGAAATTGGAAGTTTATGGCCAAGGAAGGTTCTACATCATGGTCCATAATTTAGAATTCTACCTGAATGTGAACTTGTTTGAGGCTAGGAGGTTGGACGTGGGAGCAAAATTAGCTCAGAGTTGGATGGTGATTCTTGCTTGTCAACAATTAAATAAAATTAGTTTTACATCGAACCAAACACAGCTTTGACAGTCATTTGTTTTTAATTCTAATGACCAATGTCGGTGATTGATGAGCTCCTAACTTTACATAAAACCATGATAAAACTTAACATTACCTGTAAAGGGTCAAGTTCAATAAAACAAGGATGGTAGGATGATGTCTATTACAGGTGATTTGGGCACCCTAATTAATACAATTTATGGGGAAAAGGGAATAGGTTGGCATTAATAGGTCAGGGATCGGGGAGTATAATTTATGGTCAAGAAAAAGCCCATAAAATGTGTCTTCTACCTGAAAATAAATTGGGATGAACAGGTGAGGAAGGGGAGGGGCTAATGATTATTTGGAAAAGAGAAGGATGATGCTAATTACTTACTGAAGGATATTTAGTATTTTAATGAAGTTTTAAAAAAAAAATCATAAAATTACCTCGTACCTGGATAGAAACAAGTAGGAAGTACTTCAAGGAGTTTGGAAGAGGATTTTTTTTTGGGGGGGGGGGGAGGGAGAGGGGTGGGCAATGAGGGGTAAGATGATGCTAATTAGTGAAGGATGTTTGATATTTTAATGAAGTTTCAAAAAGTCTCATAAAATATACCTTGTACCTGGATAGAAACATGTAGGAAGTACTTCAAAGAGTTTGTTGTTGTTTTTTTGGGGGGGGGGGGGGGGTGGTGGGGGGCAATGTGGGGTAAGATGATGCTAATTAGCGAAAGATGTTTGATATTTCAATGAAATTTTTAAAAATCACATAAAATATCCCTCATGCCTGGATAGAAAATAGAAAAGGAATTAAGAACATCAAGGATTTTGGAAGAGGAATTCGGGGGAGGGGGGGGGGGGGGTCTTATTTGGGGAGTATATCATATTTGGGCAGGAGGGACCTTGAGGAAGATGGTATTTGAGCTTAATGAGGGGAATATTTTAATTAAGCATGGATTAGAAAAGAGGAAGAGAGGATGTCGATAGTATCAGGAACCAGATGATTGATTGCCACAGGTAAAGGTGGACAAGACGATTTTTGCAGACTCCTGGATATCTTGCAAGATTTATAGGTAGGGGTGTGAGGTTACATTGAAATGGGGGTGAATTACTTTGCTAGTGGACACGTTATGAAATACAGTCAAAGTTGTCCTAGTGGCCACCTGTCTATAGCAGCCAAACTGCCCTTAGAGGCCATCAAAACAGGAAACGTTGTTGTGAAACCTGTCTATAAAGGTCACCTGTCTACAGTTTGGCCATCAAAATAGGAAACAGTGTTATGAAACCTGTCTATAAAGGTCACCTGTCTACAGTGGCCACTGTTCTTGTTCTTGACTGTACATGCATAAAGACTGAAATAGAGATTTAATTTGACAGCGAAGGAATGGAACTAAATGTAGAAAGAAAAAAATCCTAAAATGTGCCTTCTACCTAAATAAGGACTCTAGACGTTGACCAAGAGTTCTGGGTCCAAATTAATTTGGAGAGGGGTAAATGAGATTGTGGGGCATCTTTTAATTTAAATTGATTAGAATTATTAGAAATGGGATGGTCAGGATGTAAGTGGTTTTCGAACGAAGCGTTGGAAAAAAAAATTCACATTAAAATTGTTTCTACCTGCTTATGGACTCGTAGGATTATAACGCAAGGAGCTCAGAAGATGGACGATTGGGCCAAATTGAGTCGAGGAGGGCGAGGAGTTCAGTTTGAGGGGAATCTTTTAATTAGAGCGGGGATTAGGAAAGAGGATGGGGGGTGATGTTGATTTGAGGAGGAAAGGGAATTATTGATAGCGGAAGGGATAGGTGAACAGGAAGAGTTTTTGGACCCGAGGATGTATGAATAGGGGTGCAGGGTTACATTTGAGAGGGGTGCAAAAGTAGGGTTATAATTATTGGAAAGGGTACGTTGGTTACATTGGAAGGGGTGCATGACTTTGCACTGTAAGCTAGTGGATGTACTGTACTGTAATGCAAAGAGTGGATGAGATTCAATTAAAACAACCGGCCAAGATACTTTAATTATAATTCAATTAAAGTCAGGCCTACTCTAGTGACCACCTTTAATGTAATACGAAAATCTAGATGTTGAGTTCACAAGGAAGAAACGTGCATATATCTGAATATTTCTTTTATCAGTGGCCTTTTTGTAACCATTTGGTGGTATTTAAATATTATTTTATATGGGTCATTCCACGGGGTTGGGGCAAAAAATATGACGATGTCCATGTAACGGTGGTATGAGATTTTCTACTACACATGGAAGATGAAATCATCTGTTGAAGATTTGTATGTAATGAATATTATGTAGTAGTCCCCTACCAGAATCGTTCCTGTTTCAGTTGCTTTTCTTCAAAATATTTGCTTAATACACATTTCTCTTTTTACCACCGTTACATGGACATCATATTCATATAACATTACATAAACTTTGGGTCCATAATAATGATTCACCATGAAGCTTGAGTACTTCTGAAGAGAGTTGGCTATGCTTTTTATGCAAAACTCAATTTGAGCAAACATTGTTACAGTTGATAGGAGACACAGTTTCTCACTTCTGGTATGTCACAAAAATTGCCCCAACCCCGTGGAATGACCCATATGTTCTTATTTTACAGGTTTGTCTGTAAATGGACTTGTTTGACATTGCCATTTTTGTCATATTCTTTGTATCTGTTTCTATGTGACATACAGTACATTGTACACACAATATCATTCTGTTTAATAATTAATAATTGTGAACATTGTTTTTAGAGTTGAGTGTAATGTGGTTCATATCCAAACCCTAACAAATCATTTCCTTTCATGTTCATTTTTTCATTCTGTTTCGTTACAGATTACATATCGAAAGTCGTCACGGGTTAGTTCTCGTTGTCATTTACATGTAATTAAAATAGCGTAGAAATAACATAATTTAGATCAATAGTCTCTTTGTTAACACTGGCGCAATGTCAATTTCATCTGTTGCTTATTAACATCATGACTGTATTTTTGCTGCTTCCTTGCTTGTAGTGAATTTATATTACTCTGCATAAATATTGTATCCCCTCTAATAATTGTAGTGCTTTAAAAGCTTATTGATGTTTAAATCTGTGCTTTTCTGAGGTATGTTGTGTAGTAAACTTCTAATTTTGAATTATGTCTGTGAATATGGTAAACATAATTTTCTAATTGATCAATGTTTATTAAGCATTTACCAAAAAAGTTCTTCCAAATTTGCATAAATACGTGTGTGTGTGTGTGTATGTTCCTGTGTGTACACATACATTAGTCTCTAACTCGTAATGGGAATCTCACTAAAGTAAATGTACCATCAAATTGTTCACATTTCTCTACCAGGTCAATTATATATATCTTAACCAGTAACAAATTGGTGTCGAGCTTGCCCAGGGTTAGTATATTGGGGCAAGTATCATTTGAAAATGTATGATTTGACTTGCCTGAATGGGCAAGAACAGAAAAAAAGTTTAAAGGGACTTAGTAACATTGTCCAAATCCTCAAAATAATTTTTTTATTCTAGCAGTTCCCTCATACCTTGTTGTATTTGTATTAACAATAAAATCATGGGACCGGTTTTGTTTTTCAAATTTCCCTTTCGTTACAAAGATATGTACCATCGAAGTATTCAGATAAGAAAAACTCCCCTGGAGTTTTGAAACCGTGTACAAAGTGAGTGCAGTGAGTTAGTGAATATCACTTTGCATTTTCGCTCATTACTTGGCCATGCAATGTCCATTTGACTTGAAATGTTCATGCAATACCCTGTGGACATATGAGATAACAACAATATACATTGCATCAACCCTTCATCACTTTTTGCACATGTCAACAAAGTTACTAGATCCCCTTAAGTGTGGAGGCTTGATTTTATTAGAGGGAGGAAGTTTTGGTATGTAATGATTAGGGGGTTGCTAATATCTATTGGGTGTTGTATATCAAATCTGCATAATTATAAACTAAAAGTTCATTTGGTGAAGGACATTTAATTATTCTGCATTAAATCTGCTGCTAATATGCATATCTGCAGCTTATACGGCAAATATGAATAACATACTAAACCATTTTCTTTTTTTACAGTTTCAAGACTTTATGAATAGATTATAACATTGTTGCTTTAATATTTATCAGCTGATTTAATAAATTCCTCCTTTCCAAGCCAATTAATGAATATGGTTTATGAGATGAGGGAAAACAGCTTAATTGATCAGCTGATTTCTCCAATCCCACCCCCCCCCCCCCCCCCAGTCCAAGCCAATAAATGTTCTATTTTATCAAATGCAGGAATACTTGAAATCAGGAGATTGCTATTATCTCTTACATGTTGTGTACTAAGATATCAATGTTATCAAGGCAAAATTGAAATTTGAAAAGTTGAAACATGGTTGCCTTAATATTAATCAGTTGATTTTTTTAATCCCCCCTTTCTAAGCCAATAAATGTATGTTTAATGATGTAGAGGACATTAACATTTCATGGTGTCAGATGTGTACTAAGATATCAAGGCAACGTTTAAATTTGAACATTTGAAACATGGTTTCCATTATATTAATCAGCTGATTTCTAAAATCCCCCCTGTCCAAGCCAACTAATAAGTGTTTTTATTAGATGCAGGAACGTTTGGAATGTAAAGATTTAGGAGATTGTTATTCAAATATCTCTTACATGTTGTGTACTAAGATATCAATATTATCAAGGCAAAGTTGAAATTTGAAAACTTAAATCACTTAAAGTATGTAAATCAGCAGATTTTTTAAATTCCCCCTTTCCAAGCAAATACATGTATGTTTAATGATTGAGAGGGCATTTACATTTCATGGTGTCAGATGTGTACTAAGATATCAAGGCAACATGAGAATTGAGAAAATCTGAAACATGTAGCTAATTTTAATAATAATTAGCTGATTTCTTACATTCCCCTTTTCCAAGCCAATTTATGTTATGTTTTATTTGATGCAGGAAAGTTTGGAATGTAAAGATTAGGGGATAACTAATATCTCTTGGATGTTGTGTTCAAAGATATCAATATTATCAAGGCGAAGTTGAAATTGAAAGCTTGAAACATGGTTGAGCAACTTTATAATTAATCAGCTGATTTCTTAAATTCCTCCTTTTCCAAGCCAATCATGTCTGTTTTATTTAATGCAGGAGAGTTTGGAATGTAAAGATAAGGAGATTACTAATATCTCTTTGATGCACTATACTATCTAGGCAAAATTAACAATTTAGAATTTGAAACATGGTTGCCTTTATATTAATCAGCTGATTTCTTAAATCCTGCCTTTCCAGGCCAATTAATGTATGTTTCGTTAGATGCAGGAACTTTTGGAATGTAAAGATTAGGAGATTGCTAATATCTCTTTGATGCACTATACTATCTAGGCAAAATTAACAATTTGAGAATTTGAAACATGGTTGCCTTTACATGTATATTAATCAGCTGATTTCTTAAATCATGCCTTTCCAGGCCAATTAATGTATGTTTCGTTAGATGCAGGAACGCTCGTAATGTAAAGATTAGGAGATTGCTAATATCTCTTGGGTGAACTATAGTATCAAGGCAAAATTGAAAAATTTGCACATTTGAAACGTGGTGGCTTTTATATTAATCAGCTGATTTCTTAAATTACTACTTCCCAAATCAATAAATGTTATGCTTTATTCGCTGCAGGAACGCTTGGAATTTAGTGATTAGGAGATTGCTAATATATCTTGGGTGAACAGTTAAAGGAGAAGATTCCCCACCTACAATTTACTTTTTATTATGTTCTCTACACATTAAAACATAATTTCATGCAAATATGTCCAATGTTTGCCCTCTGAGCAAAGGAGGGGCATCATTCAAAGTCAATCGCTGTATGGGCTAACCCCATTCATCGCGTAGAGCATGGAGGCTGCCATTAAATGTTTTAAAACCCGGATTTGTAATTGTTCGCGCTTAAATGTTACGTCGTACCTGAACTAACAAGCTCAGGCTCTTTTTGTTAGCTCTCGCAGCTCGCAGGGATTGTGCACAAACACAAATGGCAGCCTCCATGCTGTATGCGATGAATGGGATTAGCCAGTACAGCGAGTGACTTTGAATGATGCTCCGTCCTTGCCCAAAGGGTCAATATTGGTCGTATATACATGAAATTTGGTTTTAATGTGTAGGGAACTTAATCAAAAGTAAATATATATGGTGGGGAAACTGTCACTTTAACTGTAATATATAAAGGCAAAATTTAAAAATTTGCCTAACTGCCTAACCCAATCCTAAACTCCGAACCTTAATTCCTAATTCTAATATTATGCCTCTAACCAAATTTGTCAAGGCCAAGTAGAATTCAATGTTACCTTGTCAAGGTGTAAACTTAATACTGAGTAAACAACATCTTTAACATAATTTTTGCATTTAGATATTTAACAAAGAGTTTTTTATATAATGAACTGCGTTAGACCCAATGTTCATAATAATGTATTAGTACTTGTGTTAATTAATGGCCTTTTGCATGTAACAGGGCCATTCTCATGTACCTTGCTATTTGTATTGTATTAAAGTAGCATTGCATATTAACATATTAATCTCTCTGTTCCCCAAATATGAAACTTTTTTGTTAGTCCTATAGCTCAGCTTTAATTTCAATCATAATGTATAGCAGAACTGATGTCAATGCATATTTTGACCGTTACCATAGTAATGTCATTAGTGTAAACTTAACCTGTTCAATACTATTTGATGTCAGTAAAAAAAACATGATTGCATTATCTATAGACCCAAGCCTAAGTATTTGTTTAGACCAATCCCAAACACGTTTATAGAAAATAGAGTTCCCATATGAAGACTGATGTACTGTCAAGATCATTTATATTCTCCTGAAGGTTACGCCGCTTCAAACAAATTAAGATTTTTATTTTTGAAGAAGAAAAAAACCCATTACTGATGGTTTTAGATCGTTAGCCAGGTGATAAATTTGTATGATTTCGACATATTTGGCAATGTCAATAACATCGGCCGGTTTCAAATGGCTATTTTCGGCGTTAGGTGTGTTCATGCAGCACCTCGAAAATGGCCAGAATAAATTGAAGATAAACATTCAACTCGAGCTTAGCGTGACCTTTTCCTCTGGATATTTTTGCTTGCAGTTCCTAAGAAAGTCACATGACCTGAATTACCCTATAGGGGGCCTCAACCTTCACACACTACGTTAACTCCCGAGCTCGTCAGATTAACCGTCGTAATCAATTAACTTCACGCTTTGAGAATTCTAGATCTCCATTGAGAAGGAAAACACCCCTCTGGTTCTTTAGTTGCAATAGCTGTGGAGTTTATTATGATTGACTTCATTTATGATGTGACTTGTCAAACTTTAAAGGGATGTAGTAACATTGTTAACATCCACAAAACTTACCTAGAACTCTAGCTGTTCTCACATAACATCGTTGTAATCGTATTACCAGTAGGAACATGGAGCAAGTTTGGGTTTTCCAAATTTCTCTCTCGTTATAAAGATATTTATGATTGAAGTGTTCCTGATTTTGAATTTTCTCTAAGTGTGCAAAGTAAAGTGAAGCGATAGCAAATACCACTTTGCATATATCTCAATCATATGACATTAATTTATATGTACTATGGAATTTTCACACGTCACTCAGAGGACGTATAAAATCGCAAAAATACACATTTTTTCAACCACTCATCAGATTTTGCACATATTATGTCAACAAAATTACTAGATCCCTTTAAGAAATGTAAAGAAAAAACACCCCTCTGATGTTTACTTTGTTTGAATTCCCTGTGTTTATCCTCACCATGGTGAATTTTCAAACTAACAAAGAAAATAGAAAGTAGAAAAAAACACACCTCCGGTCTTTATAATGGCACGCATGTGTTGATCGCATTTGACTTCATTTTTTTGACTTTTCAAACTTAACAAAAAAGATAGAGGAAAACACCACTGTATTAAGTAGTTGAAGTTTTTTGCATCCTTTCCTGGCATTTAATCTTAACTTTGTTGAACTTTCAATCAAAAAAAATTTCAATCCAAACAAAAAAAGAGAAAAATAACATCCCTCTGTCTGCCTCAGGTCTTACGTTTGCTTGTTTCCCCCATAGTGATGCACCCTTGATGAGTTTATGACTTGTAGACTTTGCTCGCTTTCTTTCTCCGATAATTTGCTCCAATTTGCAACCATGTTTGTTGTATTTGTATGTTTGGTTTCTATGATGATAGTTTCTATTTTTTGCTGGGCTAGCTAGCAAGCTCAGTCTTGCTTGCATTCAACACTCATCTGGCTTTTTAAATATTTTTTTTATAGTGGATAAGTAATGTTTACCCTTATCAATATCTGGTTCTATATTTTATGAGAACTTTTGGGGGAGTGAAGTGAAGCTATCAGGTGCTGATTTTGTAGCAGCATATTTTGATCTCTGTTTTTTTTAATGGGAATTAAGTTCCTTGTTTGGATTTTGGACTGGAAGCTTATATTAAAATGGACTTCAAATCACTACACATGGCTTTCATGCAAGCAGTGTCGGCAGTCTCGTTTCTATTTATCTACTATATTTTTTGATAAGCATTTTTTTTTCTTCATGCAAGCAAAAAATCAGTGGAATACAACAGGAACTGTGGTTCCTGTCGAGATCTGTATGTATGGTGTTTACTTTAGCGGCACAAGGTCCATAACGCTGTACAAAGTCTGTGGCAACAAGGATCTTTTTGCTCTCAATTAAAATGGACATTATTATCATTTTGTGTGTGAACCCTAGAAAAGGAGTTCCGCTTCTGTTTTCCTTGTGTTCGTGATAATTGTCAGGGCCGTTATTTTTTGACGACAGAAAATTCAAGTGCAATTTTTCACCGTGCGAACTCTCAACGTGTTGGAATCAATACACTTTTACATTGTTTTCTTCAAAAACATGATTGCCCTGGAATTGGTTTCTATAAATTTAAGGAAGCATGCTTTCAATATCAAAAAGGGTAAGCTTGTTTTGTGGTTGCAGAAATGTGAAGCAACCTGATTTATTCAACGTTTGACATGTATTGTTTTATATGGCACTTCTTTGTGTGTGAGTTTTGCACTGAGCCAGTGCATTGTTTTTACACAATGTTGTGCAAGTTTCTATTTGTGTGTTTTAATACTACAACTACAACCATAAACTGTGAAACAATTTGATTTGTTCAATGTTTGAAAATATGCTTTATGCTGCACTTTTATGTGCAACAGTTGTGTACTGAGCCAGTGCAGTGTTTGTAGAAATGTTCAATTTTCTATTTGTGTGTTTTAATATATCTACAACTAAATGTAAAGCAATTTGATTTGTTTCATTTTTTTCTATATGTAGCAATTGTATGTATTCGTATTGGATTGAACCAGTGCACTGTATGAGCAATTGTGCAATTTTCTATTTGTGTGTCAAATTTTAATATAACTACATTTAAAACAAATTCATGTAACACAAGCCTGATCGATGTATATAATCTATTGTAAAATTCTTTTTAAAAGAGACACTTTTTAAAACTCCTCCATACCTATTTGGAATCCTGATCAGTTTGCATATATATATATTTCAAACTGTTCTTTCCTGAACTCCTTTTCTGTATATGTGAGACTTTAAAAAAATATTTATTGTGATCTCTTCTACTCCACCATACCCCCTCTACAGGCCAAACAGCAGGCTGGGAAGATACAGCACAAGCAACCCCACCTATTGGCCGCCATGGAGGCCCCGCCCAACCTGCCGACGCAGCCCTGCAACCTGTCCAGGGGTCCACTCCCGCCCGTCCCAGATCCGACCAATCACAGCGCAGGTGGAGGGGGATCCTCCGCCCGGTCCAGCTATCTCTCGGAGACTTCGCCGGATACTCTAAGGTAGTGATTCTTGGCCGCTTGTCTCCATACTGCTTTAAGGGATAGTTCAGTTTTGGTATAGAGGGCGCTGCACAAAATAAATTTTGTGTGAGGTAATGAAAAACTGAGTGTAAAATTGGAAAGAGCATACAATTTTAATGGCGGAATAAACTTTATTTGATCAAAATCGGTTCAGAAACCTGAATATAATTATTATTTAGGTCTTGAGTTCGATTCTCGGCAAAGCCTATTTTTTCATACTAATTTTCATTTATTTAACACTTTGAGTGCCAGGGATTTTAATGCTTTACGGCATATGTGTGTATTGTAACTCGCAAAAAAATGCAAGCTTGGCACTCGAGGAGTTAATATATTTTTAGTCTGTCCTTTATTTTTTTATCTGATTAACAAAAAGCTGCATCACTTCGCATGATCTCTCCCGCATTCCCATGCACATTCCCTACAAAAGTTGAATCAATTATCCTTTGGTTAGTGCCAGGTTTATATAGCTTCTGACTATACCAGCAATGAAAGGGGAGTGTCCTCCATTCAAGGGTCTTTGTGGCTGGACGGTTGAGCACCGGTCTTACAATTAGGAGGTCTCAGGCGAAGCCCTATTTTTCTTTTCTCATTTTCATTAAGTTTCCTTTATGTTTGACTGTGGTATGAAATTGAAGACTGTGTCAATCTTGTGATTTCATGTTCGCAGCACCCATTTTATGCATGCTCTATAATTATGTGAAAGAATAGCCCATGCGCTTCTGAGTTGAGTATTGTTTTTACAAACCGTAATTGCTATTCTGAGCAAGCTTACAGAAGTACCTTTGGTAGTACGTGTAGTTCCATAGATAGTATAATAATAATAATGTATGCATATATATACCTTTATACATGATGGATGTCTTTGGGGTTATCTGCAACAATTTAACTTGGAATTCTTGTATGTCTGTAACATCAACAGAGACAGTTGGGTGATCGTCGACCCCGACGATGATGTGGATTCAGATGGCAGTCCGATGTCGCCCACAGCACCTCCTCTCTCGCCGAGGGATTCATATGGAAATCAGGATCCAGTAAGTCTTAGCATCCAATCTGAATACTCTGTTTTTATAAAGTTGTATTTAATTAATAGATCATGAAAAACCTTTCTTATAACCTGAATGTTTGTTAATTTCATTATTTGGTCAAGCACTTTTTTTAAAAGTGCTAAGACAAACATCCTGACAATCTGGTCTTGATATAAGACCTATTAGAAATATTGATGTAATTTAAAAGGGTGAACAATTAGACCTCACTTGAGGTCTCAAGACCCGTCTTGACTTCATCACAATCACTTGTTAAAGACACCATGTCTTTCCACCTAAAGCCGTATTTTTGCTGACCCTTGTGTTACTACAGGTTGCCAAGCACACACAGAAGAGCCGCGCTTTGCCACCAGCCCCGTACTACGAAGTGGACTTTGACAACGAGTGGAGCTTGCAGGGAGCGACGGGACGCAACTCTGGTCTGTCTGTCGTCTCAGAGACGGAAAGCAACTCATCCTGCCAAATCTTGCTCCAGGACGAACACCCACCCCCTGCTCTCCTACCAGGAGTTCAAGCCGCTGCAACAGGACCGCTACCCACCGGACAAATTCTTCTCCAGGACTCGTCTGTACCGCCTCCATTTGTCTACGGTGGCAGATCGAACGAGAACTCCTTTGATGACATGACGATGGACGATGCCTATGCATTTGAGAACTATAGGATGGACTTCTCTGGCCGCGAGAGCGTGATAAGCGCTGTGAGCGCCGGATCGATCGACGAGGAAGCGAATCTTAGGTACCAGATGAAGTGCGCCGAGCAGTTCATCAACGCGGTGTATGACGTTGATTCGACGGAGGAGGACTTTGCGCGGCCGCGAATGAGCTTCAGGGACAACCTCAAGAGGAAGGATCAGAGCAGACAAAATGGACATCGGCTCAATGACAGTGATAGCGCCCTCGGGGACGACGAGGCAGACAGGCGAGGCAATATAAGCCAGATGAGCAATGATAGCGCATCGCTGGCGTCGAACGGACATGTGTTCACAAGTAGCGGCAGTGAAGACGGGAGCAGGGACCTGTGTCGGGCGGACTACGCGGTGCCAAGGACTCCGGCAACAAAAGCCATTGTACTTCCGGGAGAGGACCAGGCTCTTCCAAGACCGCCCCTCCCTCCATCGTCCTTGTCCCTGTCCCTGCATGATGAAGGTCCGAGCGAACGGAAGAGACCCATGCCAGCACCGAGGCAGAAGTCTCCAGACATTATCGTCACCCCTCCGTCCACCTCTGACCTTAGGAAGTTGGTCCTCCATAGGTCGGAGGTCATATCGCTTTCTGAACCAGCGCCACCACCCGTTCCCAGAAGACCCAGCGCTGATGCCGATGCTATCCTAAATGGAGTCGGACCAATGGCAGCTGCGTCTGCGGTGTCTCCATCATTGCAACACTCGAGCAGTAGCGGACAATTATTAAAGTACGGACATTCAAATGTTAGAGATGCAATCCCTTCCTCAAAAGCAGCTGTCACCTCATCGCAATCTTCATCATCACAAAGATTGCACCACTCAGAACAATCAGTGGTACCATCAGCCCCACCGCAGCCAAACGGTTCACTTATCACAAATACTACTGCAACATCCTCATCTCCTTCAAAGCGCAATCAGGACGTTCGACCATTTGTTGATTTGAATATCGCTCGTCCAATGTCGGATATAAGTTGTTCAAGGTCCAAGGTCAACGAGCTGAGAGCAAGTGCCATCGTGGACACTACGTACTCAGGAACACCAGGTTCTCCAGACAAGAGGTCCCTCAGGTCACCAGGACACGTTGGACACAAGGTGGAGGTGGAGATTGGACAGTTCAGGTGCAAGAAGATTCCTCTGAAAGGGGGCCCACCACCACCCCTGCCACCCAGGTAATTATTTACTAAGTGCTCAACTGTCTATTTTCGTCTTTCTTTTCTTCTTTATTTTTGTCTTCCTCTTCTTCTCTTATTATATATTATTTGTCTTTGTATTCTTACTTTTCTTCCACTTTCTTTTTTTAACCTTCTCCCCTTCCCCTTTTATCCTTGCTCTTTTCATCTTTTTCTTTTCTTTATTGTCTTATTTTGTAGCTTCTTCTTCTATTTATCTATATTTTGTACTTTCTCTATTTATCATGTCTTCTCTGTTTCATCTTCTCTCCTCTTAAAAAAAAAAACTTTGTCCTCTCCTCCTTTTCTATTTTCCTTCATTCTTGTCTTTGTCTTTCCTTCGAGCGTGCCCACTTTATGCATGATGGGTGCTCCTTATCAACCTTAACCCTTTGTGTATTTCTGAATCATTGCTGGTTCTCCCTTCTTGCTTCTAAAATGCAGAGAACAGTACCCATATTCATAAAAGCCTGCTGCTATCTTAGTTTCATGCTAATTCTTTTTTTGATGTATTAAGCACACAATATTTTAGTTGCTATAAACTAGGGTTAACTTAGTAGGTACCTAAACCAGCTAACCTTAGTTGGGGGCTAGTAAAACTGTTTGTAGCACACTAAACTGTACCATTTATAATGCACTTAGCATGAAACTAAGCCGGCAAAGTTTTTATGAATACGAGTCCTGTACTTGACCAATTGCCTACAGGAACCTGGTGGGTCCTGTATTAACTAGATGTGGGTTGCAAAATCTAGTAGGGAACAGGTTAAGATATGTGTTCATAATCATTTATAACACAAAACTAGTATTGCTTTATAATATGTTGTTTTGTTGAATAATCAGTGTTTTGTATGTTCCTTCCAGATCAACATCCCTGTGCGAAGGAGATGGGGTGACTGTAGATATTGGAAGAGGACACCAATCTGCCCCCTGGTTCAAGGCTGGTATTCCAAAGTAAGTCTTGTTTCTCATTAATTTTTTTGTATGCAATATGCATGTACATACTTGCCAACTGTTCAGTTTTTGAAGTTTTTATAGCCCTAAAAAAAAAAAATGTCTCTCTCTTTTCATTTCAATCATACTATTTGTACCCATAAAATAAAAGCATCATGGGGTTTGACAACATGCAGAAACTTAGAAGCTTCAGGGGCTTCGCTCCCTGAACCCCCACCATGGGTGTTATCCCCTGCACCCCCACTAGAGGCACTACGCTACGGCGGGTCCCTTCCAATGTGCGTTCAGTTTTCTGACTTTCAAATGTTGGCAAGTATGCATGTACATGTATGTTTATGTAACTTTCCTCATAAAATATATGCCAAGTAAGTCGACTAGAGCCGGATCTTTGACCTCTAGCAGGATAAAGATTAGGGTAAGGAAGCAGCTGGTTAGGGTCAAGTTTAGACTTGACAAACAACAAGTAAACGGGGCGATTGCATTTATCATGAAGGAGAGCAAAAGTTTCCCTGTAATGCTATGATCCTCTATTTGTTTATCCATGGTTCTAATGCTTGACTTTTCTCTTTAATTTTTGTGATAGAGGTGCGTAAGAAATTCATCAAGAGAGTATATTAAGGAATTATGATTTTTCATCATCATTATTTCAGTTATTACATTCATATGAAGAGAGGGTAAGGAATTAAAATTCATCCTTATCATTATTTCAGATATCATATTCATATGAACGGAATGAAATGAATTGCAATTCATGATCATCATTATTCCACATATCATATTCATATGAAGAGAGAGCATTCAGTAATTCATTATCATCGTTATCATAATTTCAGATGTTATTATCAACGTTTTTATTATTTTTTTCTTTGCAGGGAGATAGCGTTTGAGATTCTCCATCAGCAGGACAAGGGAGCGTTCATCGTGAGGGAGAGCAAGAGCCATCCGGGAAGTTATGCCCTCTCCATGAAAGTTGACAATACATTCAACGAGTCTGGACTCGCAAACTACCTTGTTGTCAGGACCCAAAATGATGGATACACCATAAAGGTTAGTACATGTACATGTATGTAGCAAGAAAGATTGAAAAATGGTTGTTGAAAAGCTTTGGCAGTAGACAGTGGGTATTTGGGTAGAGAGAACAAAAAATCTTTGTGGGAGATATGGCCCTTTCCATGAAAGTCAACACAACATTCAACGAGTCTAGGCTCGCAAACTACCTTGTTGTCAGGACCAAAAATGATGGATACACCATAAAGGTTAGTACATGTATATGACCTTTACTTGCACTTTTTTATCAAATCACCTGCGCACCCTGGCACCCATGTGTCTGCATCGGCATGCACACCAATATCTAAAAGAATCTTCAGGATTGAAGGAGGCAGATTAACCAGAAGAAGATGTATCAACAAAATGAATTTCAATTGTTGAAGGCCTTAGGTGGTAGCTGTAGGGATGGCATTTTGAGTGATAAATCATGTACTATTTTAATGTTAAAGGGATAGTTGAGTATTGGTCAAACTTAACTTTAGTAACCAAAACCTGCACCATAACGGTACAAACTAATAGTTATAACTCCACCATGCTCGAAAAGTATACACAATTACAAACGACTAAGTAAAACCCCTGTTATCATTCAAAAAGAGCCATTACAACTCAAGAGGGCGCTCTCTAAAAAACTCATTGGTTTTAGCCATTTTTCATACAAAATTGTGCATTTGATGTTTTGTTAAAATAATGATTCAATAGAGATATCATTAACAACTTTTTAAAAACCTATTTAGATTTTTTTCAAAGTACATGTGTAGTCTATAAGCATTTTTTTTTTTAATTCTAAAAAGTCCAAATGTCCCCTGGCCGGGAGACTTTTTAATAAAAATATGTTTATGGATATTTCAGCCATTTCTGAACCGATTTTGATCAAATAAAGTTTATTCTGTCATTAAAATTGTATGTTCTTTCAAATTTGACAGTCAGTTTTTCATTATCACACAAAATATATGCCCTCTATACCAAAACTCAACTATCCCTTTAACAAAGAGAATAAGTTCTTTCTGATATGTGTTTTGTTATCATCATCATCATCTGTACAGAACAATATGTCCTTTTGGTCCTGTTGGTCTTCCGGTCTTTATCAAATGAAATAATGTTTTGGTTGGTTTTAAATCCACGTGGAAGTGCATATTATGTTTGATTATGACTAATATCAAGTTGAATCATGCAAATATAACTTCCACAGTATTCATGAAGGCTTTGCAGCATGATTTTTGTTTAACTTTACAAAGCTCGACCAGTACTCTTTATTACCTTTAAGTATAATAATGTTTGATTTTCCATTTTCAGGGCTTCGGCAGTGAGTTTCCGGATCTACCTCGCTTGGTCCACTACTACACACTAAACCAGGACCAACTACCGTGCAAGCTGGTCTTCTCGGGGACCAACCCGCTGTTCCAGCAAGGGGTCCAGGACCAGGATTCGGACTCGGATGACGAGGAAGACCCGGACTACCGACAGGTGACTGACTACAACATCATGCTGGAAGGTGGATGCGCGTAGACAGAACTTCACTTTTTTTTAAAGTCTCTCTTCGCTTTGTGTCCATCAGCCTGAAGCCACAGCTCGACTGACTACAATATTATGCTGGAAGATGGACGGGCATAAACAGAACTTCACTCTTTTGATTTTGTTGACGAGTTTGACATTTTTAAGTCTCCCTTTGCTTCATGTCCATCATGCTGAAGCCACAGTTCGACTGACTAAAATATCATGCTGGAAGATGGACGCGCATAAATAGAACTTTACTACGGTCTAACCCATGTATAAGTGACCACCTTGGGAAAACAAGAAAAGTGGCCACTGAAGACAGGTGCCATGACATTGTTTTTCTATACAGGGGATCACTTCTCGTGGCCACTATAAGCAGGTTGGCTCCTATAAACAGGTTGTCACTATTAAGACAGGTTTTATTTTTATTTTGTCGTTGGGTGCTGCATTTTATAAGCCTCCCTTTGATTGGTGTCCATCGTCTGTTCGTCCAATGTTATGGCCACAATTGGGCAAAGCTTGACCGACTACAAGATAATGCTGGAAGCTAGACGTGCATAAATTGAACATTACTCTTTTTAAAAATTTTGTTGATGGGGTTAGAATTTGAAGTCGAGGATGACATCATTGTGCAAGATCTCTGTGGATCCTTTTTACGACTGTACAGTCCAAGGTTGTATTTACATAGTCGATGGCAAACTGGGCGCTGGAACTCATTTGTTGTTGTAGCAGAAGACCCAGCGGCTCTATGATGCTTTTCTCTTGCAGCAAGTGCCTGACTGCATCGACTCTCCTGGAGGGCCTGACTGCATCGACTCTCCTGGAGGGCCTGACTGCATCGACTCTCCTGGAGGGCCTGACTGCATTGACTCTCCTGGAGGGCCTGACTGCATTGACTCTCCTGGAGGGCCTGACTGCATTGACTCTCCTGGAGGGCCTGACTGCATCGACTCTCCTGGAGGGCAACCACGGCTTCTTTTGGAAACAAATCAGCTGTTAAAGGGGATAAAAACAATTGTTTCAACTCAGGATAAACTTTGTCATCCTGTTTGTGCTAGGGCTATTGATTCTAAAAACTTAACTCTAAAACTCTTTGAGGGCAGCCACGGCTTCTTTGGAAACAAATCATCTGTTAAAGGGATAGGTCACAAAAATATTTGATTCAACTCAGGGATAAATTTTATCATCCTTGTGTGTGCTAGGGCTATTGATTCTAAAACTAAACTCTAAAACTAAAAAAACAACTCTAAAACTAAAACTCTTTGAGGGCAGCCACGGCTTCTTTGGAAACAAATCAGCTGTTAAAGGGATAGGTTACAAAAATATTTGGTTCAACTCGGGATAAATTTTATCATCCTTGTGTGTGCTAGGGCTATTGATTCTGAAACTGACTGTTGTTTTTATTTCAGGAAATGAGGCTTAGATTGGATTATTGGATTATTGGGTCAGATTGGGTTCATCTCATCTTCTTTCTTCAATCAAGAAAACTGTTGTGCAATATATCTTCTTTTTTTCATCTTTTTTTTTTGTATTTTGGTGAAATATGGACATTTTTATTGGACATATAAAAGAATAAAATTGAGCCCCTTTTGAATATAAATATTTGTGTAAACTTTGCAATTGTTTTACACTGTTTTTTAAAACTGTATTTTTATTTGATAGTTATATGTCATATACATACAGCTCACAAATGTTTTTTTTTAGCTCAGGCATTATTTTCGTTACAGCACTATTTGGTATCGCATTGGTAAAAATCCCTTGGCTCTTTATTTTAGAGTGGTGGTATGTAGTCAATATCATTGTTAAAATCAGGTTTTCCTCATAGAAATTACTAATTTTATTTTTCAATACTAAACTACTATGATTCCAAATTCAAGAGATTCCTGTCATAAGATACATGTTAAATCACATTTGAAAAGTGTTTGAAATTGAGAAATACAAATAAACAACCAACTCTAAGTGGACATTTTTGAATGAAAAGTGTGCTATTTAAACTGAAAATAGACAATTGTCACAATACTACTTGTATGACAAGCTTATTATGATACGTGCTACCAACTTTTGCAACATTGACATTTCTGATGTGCTAGTTAAAGTAAGAAGGACAACTTTAATTCAAACATATTGTATGCAAAAACAATTATATTGAATGAAAGAAAAATGTTTAAAATGTTACTATGAAAGTTCATCTGTATTGGTAGTTAATATGAAATCTGTTTAAAACTTTTGATCACAATACAAATATTTACCTCCGAAATTTTCGGCTGTCATCTACAGCCTTCGGAGGTAAATATTTGTATTGTGATCAAAAGTTTAAAACAGATTTCATGTTTAAAATGTTGTTTTAATATTGTTCTTGGCAATCTTCCATAAGTACCTTTAAGTATGAACAAAGTGAAACTTTGAATTTAAAAAAACCTTGCAGGACCAAAGAGGACTGGTATGCAATTTGTGATCACTTTTCCACAAAGTGATCACATTTTTGTTTATATACAAAGACCAATCATAAATAATCATTGTGTGCCAGTAAGGAAATAAATTTTAAAAATTGTTATCATACATTATGCAACTTTGTGACTAAATTTTTGTAAAGATGACCTTTTTCAATTAAAAATATTTGATAATCTTTATGTGGTATTAAGAAAATAAATGAAATGTTTTTATCACAACTTTGTGACTACATTTTTTTATGATGACCCCATTTTTACATGGAACAATCAATAATAGTTGATATGAGGCAGTAAGAAAAAATAGAAATGTTTTTATCATAACATGTGCACCTTTGATTACATTTTTGTATTAAAAGATGGCTCCATTTTTATACTAGAAACAACCGTAAATATATAGTATGCGCTAGCTAAGGACACCATTTAAATGTTTTTTTTTAAATCATAACTTATGCAACTTTGTGACTACATTTTAAATAAGTAAAGATGATTCCATTAAAGTATAAAGAACAGTAATGAAATAACTGCCTTATAATGTAATGGGTTTTTTTTTAAATGAAATGTTTTGACAACTAACTGTAATCTACTCATAGCAATACTTTATTCACCTGACATTTGTTAAGAAAATATACTTGAAAATATTGGTGTGCTACACGCAAACCAACTTGTATTACTGTGGACATTTTTGTATGTAGCACATTTCGATTTCATTTTGTTACATTTTTATTTTCAATAATAATGTTGCTACAATATGTGACCGGCTATAGAAAAACCCGGCACTTGTCTGTAATTCATGTTTTGAAGAAATGGGCATTTTAAGTTCACACAATGTGTGTTAAAAAGGCCTATGATTGTAAAATTGAAACAATCATATATTTGCCGATTATTTACCAATTAGTTAGAACAAAGGATCAAATGAAAGCTTGTGATGAGGCCCTTTGTAATGGTATGAAAGTCTACATGTTTATTTTTACCGACAAGTGCCGGGTTTTACTGTAGCCGGTCACATGTATGGTATTATTTTTGTTAGCAAAGTAATTATAGTAATTTTTGTTTGCATCTAATCTTTCCATCTCACCTTAAAATGTATCAGAAGAACTAAAAACAAATAATAGTTTTAAAAGGCTTTATTTAATTTGATAGCTAATTAGCTATTAATTATTTTGAACCATGATAAGCCCAGATTTTACACATTATGTATTTGTATGGAAAATAAGGTTCTTTGTCAGAAAAGATAGTGAATTAATTTTCTTCTCAACTAAAAAAACGATAAAAATATATTTTTGAGTGAAAAGAATTTGTTTTACAGCGCTTATTGGAGAAGATAATATTCTATCAAATTTTCAAGATTTATATTAGACAGAAAAAAGATGTAGAAGTGTTCAAGAAAGAAATGACTATGGTAGAGAGTGTTTTATGAGGGAAAATACGAATATTTGTTGTTTATCAGTCCAGGGGGGTGTTTCACAAAGATCCTATTAAGTTGAACTTACATTAACTCTAAGTTGGACTTAGCTATTATGGAAAGCCATTTGTAGCCTTGTAATAAATATATTCAACAACAAAAAATGAGAATTTGAGACTTTTCATGAATGTTGCATCAAGAACATGAAATCTCCTTGATAATTAATATAAAATATTAGTGATTTGAATCAACATTTAATGCCTTTGAAAAAGAACTTTTACAACAATTGTTCATAGAAACTAGTGGCTGTCCATACTTTTTAAGTCCAACTTAGAGATACAATTAAGTTCAACTTAGGATCTTTGTGAAACACCCCCCCCTGGTGCCAATCTGTAGATCAGATGAATGAAGCCTTTGATTCTTTGATTTTGATGTTGAAACAATATTAAAGTAAATATATTAAATTTAATTCAACATAGGAAGAGATTTAACATATTTAATGTTAGATGTACGCTAACACATGTAAGTTCGCCAATCTGTGGATCAGATTGATTAAAATTGATATGATTTTTGATACGTAATCATTTGTGAAAATGATTGAATAATCATGAAATATTTAAATTTGAGAGTTTGGTACAGTGTTTAGGGTGACTGCATGAAAATACTTTCTTTACATGTGTACGAACACTCTGCGTGGATATTGGGGATATTACATGGTTTAGAAATTACATTAAATATTATATATTGGAATATTCTGTACAAATATTTTGTGATATATTGCCATAATTATATATTTGTTTTTTTTATGGCAAGAAAATTTTTGATCATTAATTAGCACTACTCAGTTACAATTGTAATGCTCCGTTATTGTTGGACTAAAAAGGACTTATTTCATAAATTAATCTATTGCATACATGAAATATAATTTTCATCAACTTCTATTGGAAAGGGAATTTGTCTCTTGGTACAATTTATGTTTTGTACCACGTTTGTATAGATCTATAACTGTACGTTTGACGTTTGATACTAGAAGACAATTTTCTGGTTCAGTCCACTTTTATAAATAAAATAAAATAACTGTATTTTCTACTAGAAAAATCAGATTTGTTCATTGGCCCATTTTTTATTATGTATGACTCGTTGTAAGTTACAATTAATTGTAAGTCAGGAAATTTCCGCGTTTCAGCCAATCAGATTTGCGCATTTAGAACACCTGATCTGACTTACAATTAATTGTAATTTTAATACAATCTATTGCATCTCTTTCTGCAGCGGGGCCAAGGAGTATACATGTATGTGTTAAATAAACAAAGAACTACACTTTATCTACATATTGGCAGCCCTATATCTCTCCAACTGTCATCACCACCATCATCATCATCATCATCACCATCATCACCATCATCATCACCATAACCATCGATATCACCACTACCACCACCATCATCATTACACGGTACACACAAAATCATAGCCTTTGGAAAAGAAATCAGTCGAACATGAAATAATTGTATATGTTTTTTTTTTATTGAACATATCAGAGAAGTTAAACATTATATTAGGCTTTCAAATTTACTGTTACGAATCCAATTATAAAAGTATCAACCCTCGTATCTAGAAAGAAATAAAACGGCTATAATAGTCCATTGCACCTCTTGAATATAAAAATGTAGGAAATGTATTTACCTGGAAAACAATTATTTACATACTATTTTAATATATCTGCAATATATTTCTAGACACTCTCTTTACTACATGTATTTACACATTTAATAGATTTCTAAAGCCATCATATACATATATTAACATCATTTGAGAAGCAAGTTACCCTTAAATAAAACAAATTGAAATTCTACACACAAAATCAAGGACTTTCCGAACAAAATTATCAGAAATTTGGAATCATGCTCTCCTTACAAGTAGCTTTCACGAGATATACAATTTAAACATACATGCACACTGAGAACTATATTTATCTACAATATCTTCTTCTCAATTTCAGACATTTCTTTTTCTTACAAAAATGGAAGCACAACAAGAAATAACAGGCTATGAGTTTATTTTTCTTTTTTTTTTTCTAATTGTTTTGCACCATTTGTCTTATTAGGTCGTCTGTTTCATGTGCTGAAAAATGCCCATGATGCATATACACACACACAATATGCCCTCATTAATTAAAGAAGTTCGTTTTGTGGTTATTACCGACGCATTCAACCAATCATGACTATTAACATTTTGAACTCCCCTTTATTGTCATCTTCCCAGAGAAGCAAACTACATGTAGGTTTCAAACTCTGCCCACTAGACCTGAGCCATCGCCCTGTTTCATAAAACTTTTCCAATTATTGTAACTCCACTGTTGACAGCCAATCGCATTGCCGCTGTTGTCATGGTAGTTACAATAATTGGAACGGTCTTTAAATATGAAACAGGGCTTTTCTCTTCTTGAAAAAGGATTGCCAATTGCTGCTTTACTGAACTTATACTGGCGATACTAAATGAAAATATTGAAATTAAAGCATTGATACCAATCGCAAACTTCCATAGAATAGACATGACCACATTTCTTGACGATTGGAAGTAAAAACATTCATACATATCTTTATATATGTCATAAAAGAAGAAACTCATACCAAAAAAATCACAAAAGACACTGAAATATCAAAATAACAAACAAATATTGTATATTAAAGTAAATGTATGCATCAAAATGAACCAGAGTTCAAAGGAAAGACAAATCTAGCACAGACATTAAAATCCCTGCCTTACTCAAGTGTTACTACCAACACATTTTCTCAGGCTTCATATCAAAAGATATAGTCGGTGTACATATTCCACAGTCTACATGTACATGTATGCCTTGCAGAGTGAAATCATAAAGGCTGTATGAAGCTAGAAAGAACCACCTAGTACAATAGAACATATTCATGTGTATATTTCAGAAAGGCACAAAGTATCACAATGTGTTTAGCAACAACAACAAAAGAACTACATGTTATATTGACTCAAATAACATAATATTTCAATTAAATTGTACAAGAAAAATCTGGAAAATTCAAACAAATTGTAAAAGAAAAATCTGGAATAATAACATATATATATACTGGAAGTGCTCCAAACTTGTTATTGCATGTAAATGAGGATTCAAATGATGGAAAATATATAACTGAGGATTTGCTAACACACGTTCAACTTGAAAGACTTCAAGATTCACTATTGCTTTAATTGCATTGTAAAAATGAAAGAATTAACAACCAATATGCACATGTACATTCAGACTTGCCATTCAATATATTTCTTGAGGAATTCTCTATAGATATTTCTTTGACATCTTTACATGACTACTGACTATTCAAGAAGATAATTAGATGCATGAAGTATAATATCTTATGAGACATTTACAATGCAGTATGGATGAAATGTAATATGCTAAATTTAGCATGGCTCCTCATTCACACTGGGCCCTTGGCCAGGGGTGGTTATAATCTTTCAAAATGATGAAGCGTTTTATTTACCCAGGGTAGCCAATTCAGTAACAAACACTGCTCTTCCAGCGTGCCCTGCTTAAAGGGACTTTATAGTAACATTGTCCGAATCCTCAAAATCAAATTTGAATTCTAGCGGTTCCCTCATACCTTGTATTCGTATTAACAATTAAATCATGGGACAGGTTTCAGTTTTTCAAATTTCCCTTCCGTTACAAAGATATGTACGATTGAAGTTTTCAGATAATAAATTATCCGTTGGATTTTTCGAAACCGTGTACAAAGTGAGCGCAGTGAGTTAGTGAATATCACTTTACATTTTTGCTCATTACTCGGCCATATAACATCCATTTAACTTGAAATTTTCACAAAACACCCTGTGGACATATCAGATACCAACAATATATATTGTATCAACCATTCATTACTTTTTGCACATGTCAACAAAGTTACTAACATTTATGTTACCATTACCATTGTTATAATGGTCTTTGGTATGACTCAGCCGGGGTTTGAACCCAAGACCTCCCATTTAAGAGACAGGTGCTCTACCATTGTGCCACATGATCAGTAATATATACCCAGGCTACATGTAACTAGAAACTTCATCCATACATGATTTTTTTTTTCTTCAATAAAGGGAGTGAGACTTTGAATAGTTGACAGTTCACAATAAAACAAAATTTTGGACTCAAGTCAATTATTGTATTGGCCCAACCAGGCAATTATCAAAAACATTCAATGTGGAGCCATGTCTAAAGCAATGATTACGAAAACTCTAGGATGAATGAGTAACTATGCAAAATAAATACTATCTATTTACATTTATGGGTTGTAAGATTGTGCTCCTTCACCACTGTAATGATAAAATATGTATATACAAATATCAATCATCATGTATTATGTTGCATATAAAATGTATATATACACATTTGAATGGTACAATTTAATTGGAAAAGAATAAGGGAAACCAGCCCTGAAATATTCTCAACACAGTTATTGTGGAAAAAAGGATGATACATATAAGATACATGATCGGTCTATTAATAATGAAGTCAATTTCTTTACAAATAGTTGTATAGGAATATAAATACAAACATGCAGCAATCACAGTATATACAATATATGTAAAGAGCCAAAATATATCCTTTATTAAAATATTAAGGTTGCGTTTAAAGTTGTCAAATAGATCCATAGAATATTATAGCTGAATCCTTGGCTGTTATCTGCATATAATTGTCAAATATAATTCAAACATATATTACATGTACACGTACTTGTTATTCCATTTTGGATAATTTTGCCTTTATATTATTTGAGACAGTCAAGTTGGATTATCACTCATGTGAACTTTTTTTAAAATGACGCATATCACTTTACTCTTGGAAAGACTCGCTGCAATCTATGTTTCATCCACATCAAAAGGTACCTGGGTTTCTTGGAGAAGTGCACTTTTACTTGCTTCACAAAGATGCACAATGATCGCAGTTCTATTATTAGATTAACATGCTTCAACCAACCTCGATACCCCCAACCAATGAAAGTTTGTTTGTTTTGATCTCAGTTAAATTTTGTTTTTCTATGAGAACTTTCTATTGGAAGGTAACTCAGATTCGTAAATCAAAGGCATGGTGCCATCTTGCGAATGTATTGCGCACGAGGCATTATGCACACTAGCTAGCTCAGTGAATATGCAGTGCAAACAAACTAGCCTAGTTCAAAATGGCGAACCACAGTGTAGCATTCCCACGCATGACAATCTTTAAAATAACTGATCTTGCAATATTCACTTCACTTTTGGCATGACTATCGCTAGTCTGATTTGCCTCTCGTTCACGGAAATGATCTCGCATCATTTCTTGGGAATGTACACCATTACATTGATCGCAAAGATGCACAATCTCTGTTTTATTGCAATTCATTTTACTCTGAAAACTTCGTAGAAATTACAGATTTTACGAGATTCACTTCACTTTGGGCAGGTATCGCGCCAACCTGATCTGCTCTTCGCACATAGAAAGGATCTTGTGTCGTTTCTTGAGGTTGCGTGCCCGCACGTGGTCGTTGACGATCTCCTGCACGCACGTCGCGGGGAACCAGCCCCGCTCCCGGCTGCCGACTCGCATCCCCTCGTACCAACCTAAAGGACAAATTAAAGGAATTTCGAGAGAAAAAATAGTAATATAAACAAGACAAGACACACATACATATATATACATGTAAACGTATCTCCTTGATATACGAGTCAGTAATGTTCTATTAACAAAATTAATCTTGTGTTTCAAGTCAAAATAACATTGTATGATATAAATATAAGAAACTCCAAGGAACAATAAAAGCAGAATTGGACATTCAAAAGGGAAATGGGGTTGCAGGGCTCATAAAATTCTCCAAATACAGAGAAGTGAGTCAACCAATCAATTTCTCAATAATTAGAATTGTAAATCAAATGATTGAAAAGTAATAAATAAACAATGAATCTGATAGACAATCAGTCATGAATATATCAATCAAAACGATAAATCAATCTATTGATCCATCCATCCATCCATCCATCCACCCACCCACCACAAATCAATCGAACGATCGACCGACAGACCAATCAACGGACCGACCAACCAACCAACCGACCGACCGACCGACCGACCGACCGACCAACCAACCAACCAATCAATCAATCAAACAATCCATCTAACAAGCAACCGACCAATCAATAAATCAAAAAATCTATTTATCCATCAACTGACCTTCAACTTTCTTGTTGACATCGACTCTATCCGATACCTCCATACTCAGCTCATCCTGTTCAGTCGCCTCATACTCCTTGGTGCAAATCACTTGCGGACAGTCTGAAAATGGCAAAAAGCAACATTTCAATTATTTCATTTACTCACATTTGTATAAAATAATACAACAATAAGAGTCGATTTAATTCATTCATCATTCAATTCCCTGGACATGAATGATAAATTTGACAGACAAATTACAGCAAATTCATGGTTTGGTGTTATATAACAACACAATTCCGAAATCTAACACAAACAGAGAATGGCAATGGTGCAAATGTATTAAATAATTAGACATGAACTCTTGGGGTTATTCGAAATCTGACTAACAACATCACATACCAACCAACCAGTAATCAATTCATAATAAATATGAGTAACCTGAATGCTAGTTAAAGTTAAAGTCTTTCCCGTACCAATGTTGGCACATAAGGCGGCGCCTATCTCCGTTTCAATAGCCCTAGGCCACACGTCTACTAAATGTAGCGAAAGTTACAAAAGGGGGCTAGTCCTCTGGTAACTCGTGTGATTAACTTTCCCTTTTCCATTCTATAAATGCCGAGTGTCTGGCTAGAAGGCAGAAGGTACCATTTTAAAAGTCTTTGGTATGACCCGGTCTGGGTTCGAACCCGGGACCTCCCATGCATGAGGCGGACACTCTAACCGCTAAGCCACCAACCTGAATGCGCCCATGTACTAAATATTATCACAACCAACCAAACATGAATAATGACATAAACTTTGAATATGGGATGCATTAAAAACTACAAAAAACGTAATAAATTGAATAGTTAAAATTGAGAGTTGGTGTCTCACCCCAAGATTCGTAAATGGTCTCTCCATCTTCGGTCTGGCTCGGAGGAACAAGGGCATCCATCCACCGCTGCCTCTCACTCCTGCATGCAGAAATGTCAAATCAATTATTCATAATTTATTAATAAATTAGTTGTCATTTGTACCCCTGAAGAAGAATCTGCCAGATTCGATAGCTCGCGGCTTCATTGATTTACATTTTATTACACTTGCCTTTATAGTTAAATTTGTTGAATAAATTGTTAATTAATTTGATTGTGAAGCGCATAGAGATGTGTTCATATTATGCGCTATATAAATATTTTATTATTATCATTATTATTATTAGTGGACAAGCAGTTTTCAGCAGTATTTACATTTATTAATAATAATACAATTAACAAAAATTTGAAATTGGAACAATGAAGAATACAGAAGAGAATGTCATCAACTTGGAAAGACATATTTGGTAAATTGATTCTAAAAGTTAATAGGAGTTCTGCACATAAATAAAGGTATGCTTGACAGTATGAACTTTATCAGTGATAAGAAACTAAATCAAACCAAACATACATACATAAAATAACATGATTTGCTTGATTTCTAGTAAACTTTCTCGGTAGTACTGTAGAAAATTAAATCCGAACTATTTTTCTATCTCATCAAAATCCCAAGGATGATCATATGCTTTATTTTAATAAAAGACTGAATATTTGAACTTTCAACTATAAACTCACAATAAACGGAAATTTAGGATGTATTTCCCCTATTTTCTTCTAGCTGGTTAGAAGCATGTTGAGTTTGAAGGTACTATGTCAATATAGGGCAACTTTCTTGTCAGTGAATGTGGGTTTTTTTTTCTTCTTTGCTTATCAGATGAATTGATAGCAAGAATATGTCTATCAATATGAATATCCCAAGACTCCAAACATAAATTAAAACAAATGGCTTTGAGAAAGTAAAAATAAACTCACAGTGAAGGGACGTTGAGGATGTATTCCGCCGTTTTCTTCTGGTTGTTTTGCAGCAGGTTGAGAGTGAAGATGTTACGGCAGTCGGTCGGTACTCCATCGGTTAGCTTGGTGCACATCGATGGCTGGTCTATCGGCGTCACCTGAATCAGGTTCCTCGGGCACCAGTCCATCACGTCGTATCTCTTTTGATCTCTACATTATCCAAGGCAAAGAAAACAAGATAACATGAAAAAGAGTTTAAGCAATGAGAGTAGAAAAAGATTCAACTAATTGTCAATAAGATGCAACATATGTGACCGGCTATAGCAAAACCCGGCACTTGTTGGTACAAATCAAAATGTAGATTTTCATATCATTACAAAGGCCTCATCACACAAGCTTTCATTTCATACTTTGTTCTAACTAATAGGTCAATAATTGGCAAAGATATGATTGTTTCAATTTTACAATCATAGATCTTTTACACACATTGTGTGAACATAAAATGCCAATTTTATCATATCTTTTGTGGTACTGTGGGAATGCGGACTAGTTTATATCGTATGTAAATCGCGGACTTGTCCAATTATGCAAGTTAGTTAATGTCACATTCCGCACCGAGTCCAATTATGCAAATTAGTTTACAATACATGTTATATTTAGATTCGCGGACGGATAATGAGTGTGTTAGCCGCCGCCCACGCTTATGTTATAGTGCAGGTGTTAGTATAGGGAAACATCGGAGAAGCACATTTGACATGGTCAAGTTTGGGTGTATTCTGTCACTGTTCCTGTGTTCAGACTTCCGAGGTTTCCGGGC
Organism: Echinarachnius parma; assembly: GCA_037951105.1. Lineage (NCBI taxonomy): Eukaryota > Metazoa > Echinodermata > Echinoidea > Clypeasteroida > Echinarachniidae > Echinarachnius > Echinarachnius parma. Next base: position 107,779 of record JBAMJV010005015.1, read on the forward strand.
CTGCTGTTTTGCCTTTGCCAGGGCGTGGCTTTGCAGCTAGTTTACCGTAAGTTTGTAGAATAGATAATTGAGTTTAATCATGTATTAGAGTGATTGTTAATGCATTATTTGAGGTGGATAAAGATGTTTGATAGAGGTAATTATGATAATTAAAATGCCTGTTTATGATGTTGACAGAAGTTTTGAGTAGGCGTTCATTTATCATATTACGCTGTTTAAATTCATAATGTTTCATAGAGAGATATGTGATAAATATGTTTATGCAACATTTTTATATCGACATATAATTATGAATTACGTATAGAGTGATTACAAAATTGATTGAAAGAGTAATTGTTGCAATTTTATATTTCGCGCACATGTGAGGTAGATGTGTTAGCTGACGTTGAGGGCGCGAGATGTAAACAAACCAAAAAAGATGGCGGCGCCCATAGTTATCTCGTAGATGTGAGATGTTGTTCGTTTTTTACACTTTAGATGAACGGTATGAAGAGTATGATTGATATTTTTCCGTGATGTTTGTATTAACCTTTTTCCCTTTAGAAGTAGATGATGTGGGAACTGAGATTTGTGTGTTTTAGAGGGTTAATACTTGTAATGTTTATTGTTGTTACATTTACATTGTTTACACAGGCTGCTGTACGAGTTGCTGAGCAGATAGATGGCTGCTTGAGCTGTAGTTGTGTGCTGCAGTGGGTCGGCATTAGACCTTGGGTACGTTTATATAGATGATTGCATTTTGTTTAATAGTTGTGATAGACTTTGTGTAACTTTACTGAGTCGAATATATTGCAGAGTGCATGATTTTGTGTGATAGATATTACAAGATGTGAGTTGATGTTTAGATTTAATTATGTCATTCGAGTAAATGATTATAACGTTTGATTTTAGTGATTATACAAGAGAATCAAGATGAAAACGGATTTGATGTAGAGATTGATTAGTAATTACTTCATATAATAGTTAATCAAGAGGATAACAATATTTCTGTTAAGTAATTACTGTTGCTTTGTTTTTCATCAAGATTATAAATAATCATGTTTTTGTAAATAAGACATTTATATTTGATTGAAGTTATATGACATGTTTTGTTTTATTCTGCCTATTGCAGGGTTTTTTGTCTTCTGCGAGAATCTCGACATTATGAGAGATACCGTGGCTGATGGATAAATAACCAGAGCAACCTAACAAACTTGTTACTGTGTGTCCTTCGGCCTCATCTAACGTACCACGACAAACTGGCGACGAGGATGGGATGACCGCAGACGAGGAGACAAACCCCCTGGTCTTCACGAGGCAGCGGCCCAACGACGGCGCTGAGCTGGGGCTAGACTAGATGTTCTGCAGGGACCGACGGCGCGGAGAGGACTTGTCATGATTCACGCCGATAGCCGAGTAGAGGACATTATCTGCGCTGGTGACCGAGCTTGAAGGAGGACAGCTCGGATAGATGGTCCGCGCTGATGACGGCTCGGATAGATTATCCGTGCTGGTGACGCGAGCCTTGTGGATGACAGCTCGGTTAGAGGACCTGTGCAGACGGCTCGGATAGATAATCCGTGCTGGTGACCGAGCTTTAATGAAGACAGCTCGGAAAGATGGCCTGCAATGACGACCAAGGTAGCGACTGTTGGAAGAAGGCGTTGACCCGACATATGGGGCATGAACATTAACAGACTTGTCCCACATATTGTGGTGTAGTGTAGTGTTTTGGTATCGCTTATGAAATGTTTGACTTTGTGAAGTAATTTAGAGTATTGCGTTTTGTTTACCTTGTTTGCAGGTATTTTTTAGTTTTCTCGAGGTAGAGGCCTGCTTGGCGTGATGCAGAGCCATGAGAGATGGATCTACAGAGAGTGTTTGCCTCCTTGTTGGCTCTAGGGCAATCGGTGGATTTTGCGGATCTTCTTCTGGGCCGATTGCAGATAGCGAAGTTTAGTGGGGACTGTCAGGATGGCACTAAAACGACATTCTCTGACTGGTTTGAGGAGTTTAATCTCCTGGTAGGGCCATTCCAACTCAGTGATGAGGGGAAGGCTAAGGTTCTTGTGGACAACCTCACTGGGCCAGCAGGAGAGGAGGTTGAGTACTGCTTGTCGGAGGAGCAGAGGTGTAGTTTTAAGGAGATAGTGAAGGCTCTCAGGCGTTGTTTTAGCTGGGAGACATGTCAGTATTTGCGGGTTTTGTTCCATTCCCGTGTTCAGGGTGAGGATGAGGATTTGGCAGGTTTTAGTAGGGCTCTCATGCGTCTGTATGCTAAGGTTGTGGATGCAGCAGGCGATGAGGTGGAAGCTGCGGCTTTGAGGCAGCTGGAGGATGGAGCCCTGGCCAGTCAGTTTGTTGAGGGAACCCGAGATGTGGGGGAACGTGTGATGGTGAGGCGTCTTTACCTCCAGCATCAGGGTGAGCGTTTCGAGGTGCTCAGAGAAGCAGTGTTTAGGGTACTCCATTATGGTAGTCCTAGGGTTGAGGGAGATGAGCTGACAGGTTCAGGTACACAGGTTGTGTCTGGTGGAACGGTGGTTCAGCAGGACGATGTAGATGTTGTATATGTCGATGTAGATGATGTGGATATCGACAATGTAGATGTACAATTAGATGATGTACATGTAGATGTAGAGGTCAATGACGTAGTTATAGATGATGTAGACGTAGATATTGATGATGTAGATGTACATATAGATGATGTACATGTCGATGTCAATGATGTAGATGTCGATGATGTAATTGTACATGTAGATGTTATAGATGTCGAGGATCTAGATGTAGATGTAGGTGATGTTGACCCCAGGTATGACATAGATGATAGGTCGGTTAGTGAGGGTGAAATTGAGGAGTTCACATTTCCAGGTGCTAGAGAGGGTCCCGAACCGTCTACAGAGTATAGGGTCAAGGACCATGTGGGGATAGAGGATATAGATGTAGAGTTGTGGAGTTATCGGAGGGAGGTAGGATACATGCCTAGTTATGGTTTCAAGGAGGTGTGTGCTGCTCGCGATGCAGTATGGAGCGACATCGGGCGTGTCCGGGAGGTTGTGTGGGGGCCCTGGGAGTCCCAGTGGAAGCCAAATAGATGTTTTGTGTCTGATACACCGGTTGGTGGATAATGTGTAAATTTGTATGTATACAAATAAGGTCCTTTAGCTGAGGATAGCTATTTTGTGCATTTTGCATTTTATGCAGTGAGGGAGATTTTTCTGCATTTTTTGGAATTTCTGCATTTTATGCAGTGAGGGAGGTTTTTTTTTGCATTTCTGCATGTGATGCATTTTATGCAGCAAGTAAGGTTCTATGCGTTTGTAGTATTCAGCATAAAATTAGTGAGGAAGTTTTGTTTTGCATTTGCTTAGAGTGTTCAGCAAGAAATAAGCGGGGAAGATTTACTGCTTTTTCTTGGGTATAGTATAGAGTATGCATTATGGTACATGTGGAAGAAACTGCATATTCATGGTTTTCTTTGTTTTTGTTGGAAAAAGAAAGAAAAGAGGGAAGAGAATAGGCTACAAAGTGATTTTGGTTTATATCGAGTATAAAAGGTTTCAGTTTTTGATAAGGCAAGCTAGTTGGTGCTAGATTAAAGTTTTATATGTAAATAGTTTGGATTTGCTTGTCGTTATACAGGAAACAGGGTTTATACTTTGATTATTGGAGTCAGATTTGTAGGTAGTCATCTCATTTGATGGTATTCATAGGAGATGTGTGCATTTAGCAGTACACATTGGTAGAAGGTGATGTTTTTGTTGATGTTTTTGTCGATGTAGTTTTTTGGAAAAAGAAATAGTGTATAGGCTATAGGATTCTTTTTGTGTTATGAAATGGACTTTTGTATTACTGCAGAATGAAGTGTGTGGTCCAGAAGATTTTTTGTATTACTGCAAAATGAACAGTGTGTGTTCTGTAGGATTTTTTTGAAAAATTGCAAGTTTTGTGGAATTAGTAACCTTTTAGAGGGGTTGTGATATGTTCCATAGTTAGATTTTAGAGCTTTCGGGACGAAAGCTATTTTAAGCGGGGAATATGTGGGAATGCGGACTAGTTTATATCGTATGTAAATCGCGGACTTGTCCAATTATGCAAGTTAGTTAATGTCACATTCCGCACCGAGTCCAATTATGCAAATTAGTTTACAATACATGTTATATTTAGATTCGCGGACGGATAATGAGTGTGTTAGCCGCCGCCCACGCTTATGTTATAGTGCAGGTGTTAGTATAGGGAAACATCGGAGAAGCACATTTGACATGGTCAAGTTTGGGTGTATTCTGTCACTGTTCCTGTGTTCAGACTTCCGAGGTTTCCGGGCCTGCTGTTTTGCCTTTGCCAGGGCGTGGCTTTGCAGCTAGTTTACCGTAAGTTTGTAGAATAGATAATTGAGTTTAATCATGTATTAGAGTGATTGTTAATGCATTATTTGAGGTGGATAAAGATGTTTGATAGAGGTAATTATGATAATTAAAATGCCTGTTTATGATGTTGACAGAAGTTTTGAGTAGGCGTTCATTTATCATATTACGCTGTTTAAATTCATAATGTTTCATAGAGAGATATGTGATAAATATGTTTATGCAACATTTTTATATCGACATATAATTATGAATTACGTATAGAGTGATTACAAAATTGATTGAAAGAGTAATTGTTGCAATTTTATATTTCGCGCACATGTGAGGTAGATGTGTTAGCTGACGTTGAGGGCGCGAGATGTAAACAAACCAAAAAAGATGGCGGCGCCCATAGTTATCTCGTAGATGTGAGATGTTGTTCGTTTTTTACACTTTAGATGAACGGTATGAAGAGTATGATTGATATTTTTCCGTGATGTTTGTATTAACCTTTTTCCCTTTAGAAGTAGATGATGTGGGAACTGAGATTTGTGTGTTTTAGAGGGTTAATACTTGTAATGTTTATTGTTGTTACATTTACATTGTTTACACAGGCTGCTGTACGAGTTGCTGAGCAGATAGATGGCTGCTTGAGCTGTAGTTGTGTGCTGCAGTGGGTCGGCATTAGACCTTGGGTACGTTTATATAGATGATTGCATTTTGTTTAATAGTTGTGATAGACTTTGTGTAACTTTACTGAGTCGAATATATTGCAGAGTGCATGATTTTGTGTGATAGATATTACAAGATGTGAGTTGATGTTTAGATTTAATTATGTCATTCGAGTAAATGATTATAACGTTTGATTTTAGTGATTATACAAGAGAATCAAGATGAAAACGGATTTGATGTAGAGATTGATTAGTAATTACTTCATATAATAGTTAATCAAGAGGATAACAATATTTCTGTTAAGTAATTACTGTTGCTTTGTTTTTCATCAAGATTATAAATAATCATGTTTTTGTAAATAAGACATTTATATTTGATTGAAGTTATATGACATGTTTTGTTTTATTCTGCCTATTGCAGGGTTTTTTGTCTTCTGCGAGAATCTCGACATTATGAGAGATACCGTGGCTGATGGATAAATAACCAGAGCAACCTAACAAACTTGTTACTGTGTGTCCTTCGGCCTCATCTAACGTACCACGACAGTACCTAAATGTAAATACATTACAATATAAACATCACGAAAGGACAATCAAATGACTTCTTATTCATACAACATCAAATCCAGGAAAGATCAGGAAAAATCTTTTTAAAGATTTGAATTGTGTAACACTCCCTGATAGTATCTATTTGAAACTCGGCATTTTTATGTTTAAATTTGTGAATGGCTTATTGCCAGCCATTTTTAACCAATATTTTAAAAGAAATCACGCTATCCACCAGTTTCAAACAAGAAACAGAAATAATTTTGTCTTGCCATTTTGTCGTTTAGCATTAAAACAAAATAACTCTGTAATTTATAAAGGAAGCAAACTCTGGAATGAGCTCGATTCCACTCTTAAACATGTCAACTTGACAAGTGCTTTTAGGTCTAAGTTAAAAAAACGTATTGTCAATGCTTATTAATTACCATGCTCAATTATCTCCATCGGGGGGGGGGGGGGGGGGGGGTGTTTGTTTGATTGTGTTAAGCTTAGATTTTTATTTAACGTAATTAGTTTCTCGTTATGTTTTTGTAAGCGTGTTATGTTATATCATGTTGTTTATCATGTTTATATTAGGGAATCACTTCCCGCTCAAGCCATTGGCTTACTTTGTGATTTCCAGTCAATTTTACCATGTATATATTGTATCTTTTACGAGAAATAAATAAATGAATGAATGAATGAAAGTTGTATATGTAAAACAAATTGTCACCATTGTTCTTAATATATTTGACTTGTTAAGGTAAATCTTACCCTTTAGTCTTTTCCTTGGCTACTAGTACTTTGTCAGTGAATACAATACAGTGGACACGTTTAGCGATGGCTTTCTTCTTTCCTCCCAGAATGTTGGCCTGAGAGACGATCGAATCCAGGGTACCTCGCTTAACGATGGTGGAAGTTTGCGAGATGTCCATTTTCTGAGAGTAACAAGACAAGGGGATAACATCGATATTATAATATCACTCGTACCACTCATTTATTACAGGGACGAGTAAGAAAGCACTGTTATACCATAGCATTGACATCATTATCATCATCGATATCCATCATCATCATCATCATCATCATCATCATCATCATCATCATCATCATCATCATTGTCGTCGTCGTCGTCTTCGTCATCATCATCATTGTCATCGTCATCATCATCGTCTTCGTCATCATATCGTCGTCGTCAACGTCGCCACCGTTGTCGTCGTAGTTGTTGACATCATCATCATCAATCATCATCGTCGTTGTCATCATCATCATCATCATTTCCATTGACACCAGCCTCCAAGTGAAGATGAAGAAGAAGAGATTTCACTGACCTTTATCCCCTGCTTGAAGTCCATCATCCTGGCTAGTAGCGTGACCTCCTCAATCATCTCCATCCTCTTGGCTTCATCATTACACTTCTCTGCCATCTGAATGAGAGATTAAGAGAGAGAGAGAGAGAGAGAAATGTTTCATTATAACATACATAATAATTATTTTCATTAAAAAAAAATTATGTATGGAGTTCACAAATTTTAAGACCAGTTGTAATTGTTGAAACGCCTTAATTTCGAAAAGGCTCATTATACACTATGTTATGTTAACTTTGATATTGATGTCATATCTGTAATGTGTGTTATGTAAGGAATACCAATGAACATGAAACTTGAAACTTGTAACACTCTAAAATATGTTCAAGAGCTGCTTTGACCTACTGAAGAAAATATAATTTTGGTATGACACCCGCACAGCTAACCAGCAGAGAATCAATTTTTGCCAACATGATTCCAGCATCAGCAATGTTGAGAAAATATATCCGCCTCCGCCTATCACCTTAAAATATAAATATACTTGATAATAAGAATGTGATGGTTGAATTATTAGCAATTTAGGATTACAATATATTTGTGATAGATTCGCGAGTACAATACCTTTCTGACTTCTGTGAATGCCTGCACCGCATTGTTCATCATATTGCTGCCCTCAGGAGCTCGGGATATCACAGCCTATACAAAAATTAAATCAAGAGTTGAAGAAAGAAATGAATTCAAATACAACAATAAAGATTTTTAAATTCTGATGACTTTACACGAAAAAAGATATGTCACTTCGAAAATTTCTAAAATAAACTCTCTCTTTTTTTCACTTCCATCTCAAAATTGTTTGCCCATCGACATGTCACATGGCTTGCTATGAGGAGGGGTATAGCATTGTGACCCTCTAGATAAGGAGCACAAGGAAGGGGAGCATTGCTATGAAAACCTTTCCAGGAGAAGAAGGGGTGAAGCAGTGTAATGGAAGATATAATAAAGGTTTCTTGTACAGCATATATCAGGCCTGTAGCCAGGGGGGTGCGTATGCAACCCCCCCCCCCCCCCCCCAATTCAGAAAGGTCCACTTAATGTATATGCCAGTCTCGGGTCCACTTTTTACCGGTCTCGAGTCCACTTTTTACCAGTCTCGAGTCCACTTTTTATTGGTCTCGACCATCTTAACTGGCTTACACGACTCTTAGCCTGTGGTCTTCGCCTCAACAATTTTTGGCAAGTGGTCTCCGTCCCGTTTTTGTAAATTACGCACCAAATTACAATCCTGGCTACGGGCCTGCGTGTCACACCAATATAGGGTCTATACGCACATCAAAAGTATGAAGTAAGTAAGTATGAAGATGAAGTATGAAGAGGGAAAGTGGGCCTTACAGTAGTCGGAATGAGTCCTTACCTCTAAGAGGAGGGGTAACCTCGTGATCCTCTGGAAGGGGAGCATGAGGAAGGAGAGGAGGTCCAGACTGCAGCAGTCAGGGTGGGTCTCCAGTTCCCGGATCGCAGCCGTCACTGGGGCATTGTTCCTGTATCAAGGATAACATATGTTGAAATTTAGGCACGGGCTCCACACTAATATTTGTTTGCTTTACCTCCAAAATGTTTCGTTATTTTGTCTGTATTTATACATTTCTCCTTTACATTTTGAAATATTTAACAACACATTGTTAGAAAATAAAGAGAAATAAAATGCAACTGTTAATAATTCTGAAACGTTTACACTATATACTCACTTGAACTTTTCCAGCATGCGGACCTGGTACTTGTTGTTGGCACAGTAGGTGACAAAGCCCTGCTCAAACCTCTGGTCCCGCAGATGAGAAAGAAGGATGCCACATACATCGCTAAGTAGGATGCTCTCCTGTTGGTGCTGCTCAAGATCGAACAATAATCTGAAGTGAAAGATAAAACAATATTTTAAAGAGTTAAAATGTAAAAAAATAAATCAAAAATTAAATAACCGTGCTCAATCCTCAGAGCTCGTAGATAAGAAAGAAGGATGCCACAGACATCGCTAAGTAGGATGCTCTCCTGTTGGTGCTGCTCAAGATCGAACAATAATCTGAAGTGAAAGATAAAACAATATTTAAAGAGTTAAAATGTGAAATATCAATAAAAATATCCCTGCTAAAAACTCTCTTCTCTTAGATGAGAAAGAAGGATGTCACAGACATCGCTAAGCAGGATGCTTGCCTGCTGGTGCTGCTCTAGATCAAACAATAATCCGAGGTGAAAGATAAAACAATATTTAAGGTGTTAAAATATCAACAAATAAATACAAATTAAATAACCCTGCTCAATCCTCAGAGCTTCTAGATGAGAAAGAAGGATGCCACAGACGTCGCTAAGAAGGATTCTCTCCTGTTGGTGCTGCTCAAGATCGAACAATAATCTGAAGTGAAAGATAAAACAGTATTTAAAGAGTTAAAATGTAAAATATCAATACAAATATCCCTGCTAAAAACTCCCTTCTCTTAGATGAGAAAGAAGGATGCTCTCCTGTTGATGCTGCTCTAGGTCAAACAGCAATCTGAAGTGAAAGATAAAACAATATTTGAAGAGTTAAAATGTAAAAAAACAAAAAATTAAAAAATGTAATAACCCTGCTCAATCCTCAGAGCTCGTAGATGAGAAAGAAGGATGCCACAGACATCGCTAAGCAGGATGCTCTCCCGTTGGTGCTGCTCAAGATCGAACAATAATCTGAAGTGAAAGATACAGGGGCGTCGATCACGGGGGGGATGGGGGGGATATATCCCCCCCAATATTTGAGGTGGGGGGGATGGCCTGTATTATCATCCCCCCCAATATTTGGGAGGGTAAAACAAAAATTAAAAAAAGTATACTGGCGCATGTAATTGTGGAAGAGGCTACTATCGTATGTCTTATGTTAGAAAGTCCTTACTCATTCCTCCATAGGGCAAAAGAAGTGCGATCCGCCCTTTGGTTTTCTGCAAACTTGATTTCATTAATTGTGTTTATCTATAACACGGTAACTCAGAAACAAGTTTATAAAACGTGAAATTGAAGCCTTAGGTATGCTCCAGATTGCAAAATTTCAAGCCCCAAAATGCAAAAGCTTCCTACCGTGGGAGGGGGGACACCCCCCTCCCACACCCCCCCCCCCCCAGGCGCGGATCTACGGGGGGGGGGGGGGGGTTAGGGGGTTTAAACCCCCCCCCCCCCTTGGACTGCCAAGTGAAAGTGTGATGTGCATAGACAAACGCAATCATGGGTTTAAACCCCCCCCCCCCCCCTTGGGCTGCCAAGTGAAAGTGTGATGTGCATAGAAAAACGCCATCATTGTGTCCAGACCCACACAGTATCCGTATCGTCATTGGGTCAACCCCCCCCCCCCCCCCCCCTTAGCAAAATAGCCAAAAAAAATCGCCTCGCCGCTTCGCGGCTCGTGGACGATGCTCCGCATCGTCATTGGGTCAAACCCCCTGATCATCCCCCCCAACCATGAGAAGAAATCGACGCCCTTGGAAAGATAAAACAATATTAATTTTATATAAAGTTTTTTATTACAAAGATCCATTAAACAAGTAAAAAGAGGCATAAAGGAGAAGAGGGATGGAAGAATGAAATACACAACAAAGGGGGGGGGGGGTGCGACAGTCATCGCATCTTGCTGATGCTGTTCCTGATTTAACAATAATTGAATAAAATCTAATTACAAAGAAAGCAAAAGTGGACAAAAAGGTGAAATAAATCTGATGTCTGTGACATCCTTGATGTTTAGGTAAAGTCTGACTTGTCCTCCAGTCTTGTATGATCCATGTGAAACAAGACATATTGTCTTATGAAACAGCACCAATACTGAATCAAGTAGAGGGGATACATGGATAACCCTGCCTTAAGGGAAGCACTTGTCATTTTACTTTACTTTTCAATAAAGATTCTAACAGTCTTGATGGATGAGAAAAGAGATTGCAGCAATATGAAGAACGTGTAAATACAACATTATATTGCAGGAGAAAATACACTAATCAGTATTGAAGTCCAAGTGATACATAGATGACCCTGCATTATGGGAAACACTTACTATTGCCTTTCACAAACATCCTTATCTGTCGAACTGTCTTTTTTATTGGATCAGAGTCTTGTACCATTCTCTCAAATAAACATATAAATCAACAAACACTTTATAAAAGCTCCAATAAATGAATTGGTACATGGAATAACCCTGCCTTAAGGGAAGCACTTGTCATTACATTTCACTTAAATGTCTCAGACTGTCTTAATGTTGGAGGATAGGCAATAAAGCTCCACTCTTAAATAAATTACTTTGACAATTTGGTCAGAATCAATTTATAAGTTTAGATCCAAGCAGAATGTTTGTCTTTAGGCTAAAATAATCAATAACTTAAAAGTCTCGATAAAATTTCAAAGTAAAACTGTGTGTTTACCGTTCACTGATCTCTTTGATCGTCTTGATGTTGGAGAAGAGAGAGTGATGCTCAGGTCTTTTGAGTACACCGTGTGGAGGGGTCAGAGTGGGTGCATCCACAAAGTGATTGGCCACCAGGCTCAGGCTCCTCAGGTAAGAGGCCTCTGATGTGATGATCTCAAAAAGTGCCTATAAAAAATAATAACAAAACAAGTAGGAATAAGTGCACTTTGTAAAGAAATAGCTTTGTCAGTTTAGAGTGAAATAAATGTCCCATTATCAACTGAAGGAGGCTGTCCAACATCACTGGAAGATTAGCAAGACCCTAAAAATGTATGATATATCAATGAGAACTACCCATAATGATGTATTAAACATACAATGTATTAAAGAGGTTTTTCAACCTCTGATAAAAAATATATCCAGTGATGTGGAAGTCTGTACCACCTGTACACTTGATGTCTATCTGTGCACCTTTTACTATTTTGAGAGATAAAATTTACAACAATTTCCTTTTGGAGCTTTTTTTAATTTTTTTTAATTTCTTCTCCTCTGGGTTTAGATTCTGGAGTAGTCCCCTGCTAATAATGTCAGGTAAGGCACACCCTTAAGAACTAAACACTCCACTGGCCAACCTGATGTCCCCCCTCATGGATTAAATCTTTTGAAAGTGCCCAAAATGAAAATATTTTGCCCTGAAACATACCTCTTGCAATTTCTTCGCTTCCGGGTTCAGATGCTAGGGTAGTCCGGTGCTAATAACGTCTGGCAGGGCACACCAGTAGGAATTACTGCTCCTACACTACAAATCCTATACCATTGGTCAATCTTACACCACCTAGAAAAAAACCTCTTTTTCAAGTGACCTTAAAGAACTTTTTTCGCAATGAAATATACCTCCTGTAATTCCTTCTCCTCAGGGTAGAGATTCCAGAGTAGACCGCTCAAAATGACTTCTGGCAGGGCACACCAGTAAGACCCACTGGTCCTACACTACTAATCCAAACCACTGGTCAATCTGACACCCCCCCCCCCCCCTTCCCTCAAGATATAACTCTTTTGCAAGTGCCCTAAAAGAAGATTTTTGGCCCTGAAACGTACCTCCTGTAATTTCTTCTCCACCGGGTTCAGGTTCTGGAGTAGTCCGCTGCTAATGACTTCGGGCAGGGCACACCAGTAAGACCTGAAGAAACTGCTCCCCTCCCTGACCGGTCCCTCCTGCGAGGGAGGCTGGTAGTAGTCGTCATCGTCGTCAAAGTCCTCATCGAAGACATCGTAGGCGTCTTCTTCTTCATGGTCTGTATGGGGGAGAATGAAGTGTATTCATAGTATAAACAAGCTTGTATTGTTTTGAATGAATTTTTGTATACCCATTCAGGGCTGGTCCCACAAATATTCGAGCTAGGATCTATGGAGAATACATGTTATAGCAAAAACAGTTAGTCCTGAATGAGCCAAAAGCTAACAATCTTTGTAAAGTATACAGAAGTTAATTGAGTTCATAGTTGACATTTAAAAATCATTTTATTGTTACTCTCATCATTTTCTTTATATAGGCATTATGTGTGTCCTTTTTTAGTACTTTGATTTGGATTATATGCGAGTATTTTTGAAAACATTGAAAACACCATTTAAACATGTATTTAACAATAATGGCATCATTCAAGACCACGCTACATATGTATGGGGCAAGTCCGAACACAGAACATCCTATGAATCTCTTCATCCACTCAAACTGCAATAGCGCCATCTATGGTGAATAGCACAAACTTTAGACTGAAGACCCCTTTTCTTTCAATCTTTTCTTCATTTTTCTACAAAGAAAATTTAATCAAACATCATTTTAAAGCTGAAATAATTTAATCAATATATTGATATTGATATCGATTACAAATTTCCTCTGGTATGATATTGAATTTGGATATTGTGTGTAGGTGTTACAATCACGCAAATTGTAAGTTTTTTATTCATATTTACCTCACTAGAACAATTTAGGCACGTGAGTATGTTTTTCATTTGTTCTGGTATAAAGGTGGCTCTGTAGGTAATACAATGACGCACATTGTAAGTTTTTTATTCATATTTACCTTACTAGAACAATTGGTCCACGTGAGTATGTTTTTTATTTGTTCTCGTATGGGTGGTTGGGGTCTACTGCACAAAACTTACAATTCATGAAACCGAGCCAAAGTCTATGAAAGGCTTGGTCTAAATACAGGGTGGCCCCCAAAAAAACGGAACGGGGCACTTCCCAAAGTAAAATAATAAAATGATTATGTCCATCGGATAGGGTGTCTTTTCCAATGTAAAACGATACCAAGAACAGTCAATTCGGTCGTGTAGTTTTTATTTTAGGGCGCTGTGAGTGACACCATGTCAGGTTCCCTTTTTTGTCAATTTTTACCAAGTCAGTGCTAGATAAATCGCACTTACTGCCCGCCATAGCATTGAAGAACAAGCAATACGCACGCCATTGTTAGTGTGCATTCAGCTGTGTCCCGAGAGAATGGGCATAGTTGTCCGACGCTATGATGGGCAGGAAGTGCGATTTTTCAGGCAGTGACTCGGTAAAAAATGACAAAAATTGGAACCTGACATGGTCTCACTTAAGACGTCCTACAACAAAAACTACTCGTCCAAAATTACTGTTCTTGGTATCGCTTTTCATTGGAAAGGACACTCTATCCGATGGACATAATAGTTTTGTTACTATATTCTGGGAAGTGCCCCGTTCCGTTTTTTGGGGGCCACCCTGTATAGTTTACATTTCTTCTGATCAAGGACATTATGTTTGTGTGCAATGTGGTCAATACTCATGTGATTAGGTTTGTATTTGTTTGGGTATGGTAGTTAAAGTCATTGCATAAATCTTCCAACTAATGAAACCAAGAATGTACATCATCATAATGAAACCAAGCTTAACCCTCCAAAACACTAGATTCTTACTTGTTGAAAAGCATCCTACGCTTAAAACAATCAAGTGTCGCTTTTTGTGCACTGTAGCCAATTCTCATGTGAGTGGGTTTTTATTTGTTGTGGTAAGCTAGTTGAGTTCATCACACAAAACTTACTATGAAAGAAATCAAGCATTAGTTTCCAAAATACGGGATGCTTATTGGTCAAAAGGGCAACCTACACTTCAAAAAAATTGAACATAACTTTTGTCCAATATATGTTTGACATTGACGTGAGCTGGTTTTGTATTTGTTGTGGTAAGGTAGTTGAAATCATAGCTTAAAACAAACTATTAATGAAACCAAGGATCAGTCTCTAAAATACTACATGCTTATTGGTAAAACAAGCAACCTTTGAGTGCAATATGGTCGATGCTCATGTGAGTAAGTTTGTATAAATTTGTTTTGGTACGGAAGTTGAAGTCATAACTTAAAACTTACTATTTATGAAACCAAGGATCAGTCTCTAAAATACTCACTCTATGCTTTATATTGGTAAAATAAGCAACCTACGCTCAAAACAATCAAGCATAACTTTTTTGTGTAATGTGGTCGGTGCTCATGATCATGTGAGTAAGTTTGTATTTGCTTTGTTCAGGTGGTTGATCAAGCATAGTACCCAGGGTAGGAAATATACGGGGGCTGAGGGCGATTTTGCTCCCTAACTTTCAAAATAGCCCCCTGAAATCAGTAGGTAGCCCCTAAAATTATCATAAGGTATTATGTGAAATATCATTTGATATCCTTCAGATTGAAAAAGTAGCCCCCTCAACTTAAAAATTAATTATTTCCTGGATAGTACCTGGTTAGTTGACTTTTATATTTTCTCATGGCCTGGGGGACGAACCTGGTGATACAGGTATATCCAATCAATGGAAATTTGATGTCTAAAATGGAACGTGTTAACCCGTACAGGACTGATTAAGCAATAATTGGGCCAGGGTTAATGGAGAATGCATCAAATAGTCAACGTATGGTTAATTGTCTGTACATTGAAAGTGGGCGGTAGTCACGAGCATGTCAGTGTCAACACTATATGTAAGCTTTGTATTTAAATAAAAAATAAAGTCACATGGAGTCACGAGACGAAGCGTTAGTTTACTCAGGTTGGTATGTAGAATATAGTATTTTATGTTACTTATTAATCGTCATGGATACAATCAGCATATTTTAATTAATTTGTTAAAATCAGTTGTTTTATACATTGTTTTCTCAAACATTGTGTAATATCTATTCAAATAACTACTAATACAATAAAGGCTACGCTAGTCTAATATAACTATATTTTTGGAAACACACTTTCTTATTTACGTAATTATGCAGATCTGCAAAAAACATAAGGTGGAAATTGATATGACAGTCCTAGCATGTGTTTCCACAGAATTCAGAACAGACTAGGAATATACCTTCTCTGATGTAAACAAAAATATTAGCTAAAACCTTTTTTTTCAATGGCTTTATAGATATTAAGAATATATCTTCTTTGTTTTAAACAAAAAACGTTAGCTAAAACCTTTCAAAAAATGGCTTAGACCCAAGATGGTCAGTTATAAACAGAACTTTATCCTTTTCATTTCAGCACTAGTTTGCGTTGATGTATGTATGTGTGCGGGGAGTGTATGTGTGTGAGTATGTGTATATATTTTATGTGTGTGTTTATTTTTGTCACAGCACTTAACCCCTTCAGGACTGGTCCCCCCCCCCCCCCCCCCCCCCCCCCCGGAAATACTCGGGTAGGGGTCTATGGAGAATACTTAGCAAATTACTATATAGCAAAATCATTCAGTTATATATCAGTTAATATTACTCAATTGCATTTCCTGTCAATACAAGGCTAGTGGATGACAACCTAGTTAGGTGGAATAAATCATCAAGCTATAAATACAAAATTTAATTTAGTCTGGTTTCGTCTGCGCAAGTATCTCTACCTCTCACGTACTACATGGAATAAATCAAGAGTCATTCAGTTTGAGTCCTGACCCATTACGATCTTTTAAGTATTAGCGAAGCTTTCGAATATAGCAGATCTTTCGTCTAGGCAATTAACTGACAAGTGCTGTACTTGAACATGGAATTATATACATAAAACATGTAGAGAGAATGTGGGAACAGGTAGCCTACAGGCTAGGGTTAACAAGAACGAAAGGGGGACAACCTACATGTATCCAAAGTTGGAGAGGCTAGAGTAGACAGAAACAAAAGAAATGTGCTAATGAGGGCTGGTGGGGACAACCCATTTTAATTAGTCGTGATTTTAGGATGTTTCAACCCTTTCTACAACTATTTGAGTTTGGTATAACATACGTACATACTCTATAGAGCCCAGAGTAGGCCTCATTATTTGGGACCAGTCATAAAACGGGTAATGTGTTTGCACCTAAGTATTGATATTCCCATAGAGTTTATACATGGTTAAAAGGTCTATGGTAGGCCATGGGTTAAGTATAAACCTGTTCAGGGCCCATAACATAAAGATGCACGATTAGTAAATCTTACATTTGATGGTGCAATTAATTTACTGATCATACTATTAATCGCACGATCAATTAATTGATTAGTTGTACCATTTGAATTTAAAGCTCTATGCTCTGGGGTCCAGGGCCCCGTTGCAGAAAGAGATACAATCGATTGTAAGTTACGATTGATCGTAAGTCAGAAAATTTACACTTTTCAACCAATCAGATTTGCGCATCTAGAGCATGTGATCTGACTTACGATTAATTGCAACTTACAATCGATTGTATCTCTTTCTGCAACAGGGCTCGGTAGTGGTACCAACAATAATTGGGCTGTGGTGTATATATGGAGAATGTATATTATACAAACAGACCTGTATGATCAACAAAAAAGTTTAACAAATCTGAAGACCGCAAAATTATGCAGTGAATAAATATTTAAAAAGAAATCGTTACTTGGTAACGTCTTCAATGCAAACAATGCAAAATGTTAGCCAGCATTGTGACGTCACTTGAATACAAAAGGTAAACCAAGAATGGTAAACCTCAAGTGCACACAAGAAACGGAGAACCATTCATGTTGTGATGTGACCCGAAAAATAAAAATAAATATGAATTTGTTTGCAAATTTTCTGTACCTGTAACCACATGGGAAAAAGGTCATTACTTTGTTGCAAAGAAACCAATGTCAATACAAATTATCTATACTGTGTACAACTGTTCGAAATAATTCATAGTAAATTATATTTTGTCTGAACTAATATTGTGTTTATCAATAGATTTTGTTTATCAAAATGAATCATTGTGAAAGAGTGGGAAATATTATTTGTGGAAAGTTATGGGAAAAATACAGTCACCCGCCTCTTACTTGTATTCATCATCCCAATTGTTTGTCCCTTTCTAATTACATTTAAAGGAAAAACTTGATTATCTTATTCCCCAACAACCAAATGAATGTTAAATTTAATAGAACGCAGACAAAATTGTTAAGTATGAGTTAAGTAAGAGTTTATATAGTTTGGAAAAACTTACCTGCATTAAAGTGGTAGACAGGATCTTCCATTCCGGACTGGTATGTTGCATCTTCCATGCCAGAGTGGTATGTCGGATCATCCATTCCCGACTGGTACGTTGCGTCCTCCATACCCGAGTGGTAGGTCGGATCATCCATACCGGATTGATACGTCGGATCATTCATTCCGGATTGATAGGTTGCATCTTCTATGCCAGAATGGTACGTTGGATCATTCATTCCGGGCTGATAAGTCGGATCTCCCAATCCGGACTGGTATATGGGATCCTCCATCATACTCGAATGATAAATAGATTCCTCGTCATCAATAGCGCCCTCACCCGCCGACTGTTGGGACGACCGCGTCTCCATGCTGCTCCCATGAGTCCTATTACGGTCCATCTCACCGCTAATCATATCCTCCTCGCACGAGTACGTCGACGACGAACCCTCGTTCGCCGACATGTATGTTGGATCTTCCATCAACATGTCGTCGATCCGCGAACCCTCTGCGCTGTTGCCATTTGCATTTGCGTTCTCCAGTGATGACGAGTTGCGTTCGTTGTTGCCGCCGCCGATGCGAATCACAACGCCGTTTCCGCTGCAGGTCCGACTGTTGTCCACGATCCTGTGGCTTTCACCCGAGCGGATGTTGTTGTTGATGAGCAGCGGCGAGGTGAAGTTGGCGTCAACGTCGTCATCATCGTTGACATTGTCCATCTTGTTCGTCAGAGAGCTCGTCGATGACGTATTGAGCTTGGCGAATAGCTCCTTCTGAAGCGAGGAGCGTATCTCAGTGCTCATCACTGCCTGCGAGACTCGCGGCGACACGCCGGATGAGTTTGACGATGTATGTGACATGTTGGATGAGACGCTCGACAGGTGCGAGAGATTGGAAAGGTTCGAAAGGTTCGCGACGTTGCGAGCTGGTAACGGTGGCGGGGCAACTTCGGACATCTTGCTGCTCTCAATGATCAGCTGTGGCTGCTCTTGTTGCTTATGATTTTGTTGTTGTTGTTGCAGTTGTTTTTGTAGTTGTTGCTGTTGTTGCTTGTGATTTGGTGGTTGGTGCTGTTGGCGGTTTGGTTGTGGTTGTGGTTGTGGTGGGACCGGGGGCGGGTTGTTGCGGTTTTTCAAGAATGTTCTGGCGGGGATAGGTGGTCTTTTGCTGCGACTTACAGTGCGTGGTCTGAGCACCACCTTAGAATCTCGTCTTCGGATGTCGGCCTGGTAGATCTGGAACAGGGGCTCTGGAAAAAAAAGTGATAACGGATGATTATGCAATTCATCATTACCATATTTTCCATAATAACTAGACAAACAGTTGTTAGTAAAAAGAAATTAACTTCCTTTTGTTAAGCATAAGACAAACTTAATGCATTAACAAAATTATAAATTTTGATCATCACATTTTCTCCCTACTTTAAAAAAAAGTTTTATAAGACCTGTGGTGATCATAACTTCTGTGAAACTGTGTAGTCGAGACAAGACTTACTGTGTATGAAATTTTAAAATGATATACAACAATTACAAAACTCGTCCACTGTTTTTTCTTTGTCTCATGGTCATACGTAGGACTCAGTTTAGTAAGTTTGAATACAGCAGGTAGGTGAGAGGCTAGAAGAAAATTATGTTTTCTGCATTTTTACCTTTAGCCATGAATCTTGACGGCTTCCTTGCAAATCTAGGAGAAGATGATATCTGAGGGAAAATAAAAAAAGGAGATATTCAAGAATACAAATTACTAAACAGAGCATTGCCAGAAAGTGTTTAAAAATTCATAACATGTCGAAAAGTGATAAAATAACAACTATATTTTCGATTCAATATCCAAACCTTCCTTTTAGAAATAATACAATATGACAAAAATCTTCATACAAAGTTTTAAAAATAAAAGGTGCCATAGAGTGTACCATAATAAGAAACTTTAACAAAGTGTAGACAATCTGAAGGCAATCAACAACAAGATAAATAATGGCAAAATACAATTTTTGAACCAACACAGATAATAATTAAATAATAATTCTTACAATCTCCTCGGGTTTGGTCCTCACTGGTATAGGCGGAGGAGTGTTTTCATCAAGTATTTTAATAACAGGTACCTTGCCGACATCCATCCCTGGTAGGAGGTTCTCCCACAAAATGTATCAATTTAACTAAATATACACTGACAATAAATGAAATATAATACTTACCGTTTCCTCCGACTTGTTCCTCACTGGTATAGGCTGAGGAGTGTTTTCATCAGGTGTTTTAATAACAGGTACCTTGCTGACATCTATCCTCGGGAGGGGGATAGCCCCCCCCCCCCCCTTAACCAATGCACCAATGTATTTATTGAACTAGAACTTAATATATTATAAACTAATAATACATTAAATATGATACTTACTGTTTCCTCTGGCTTGCTCCTCACTGGTATAGGTGGAGGAGTGTTTTCATCAGTTGTTTTAATACTAGCAGGTACCTTGTTGACATCCATCCTCGGGAGGGGGGTAGCCCCTCTCCCACCCCCCCCCCCCCCCCACCAATGTATTTATTAAACTAGAACTCAATATGTTATAAACTAATAATAATACATTAAATATGAGACTTACAACTTCCTCTGGCTTGTTCCTCACTGGTATAGGTGGAGGAGAGTTTTCATCAGGTGTTTTAATGGCAGGTACCTTGCTGACATCTATCTTCGGGAGGGGGAGAGCCCCTCTTCCGGGGTTAGGGACTACTTTCGGAGGGGATGCTGGCAACTCAGGGGGGTCACATGACCTGCAGTCAATATAAAACAAATGTTGTTGTTGTTGTTGTTATGTTATGGCAATCAGTCAAACTTGACTACTGTTGCCAATTTAAATTCTCTTTAATTTTTTAATATTTTGTTTATTCTTCTTTTTCTTTTTTTTACCAAACCATGCTTCATATTTAACTCATATTCATATTTAAATATAACCATTATAAACAAAAAGTATGACTCTTTCTTTTAAACTTTTTTCAGATGATCTGATATGAGTTGGACATGCATTCTTCATATAAAAACCTCAGCCCGAGTATTTTCGAGAGCAATGCTGAATGGGTTAAATATGTTACATAAGATGGTCAAAATTAATCCTGAAATTTATGTTCACACATTTATTTCAGGTATAGGTCAATGCATGATGGTTGAGTGGTTAGTGCACCTGTCTCATGCCTGCCTGGGAGGTCCTGGGATCCATTCCCGGGCCCAGAGGCACACCAAAGACTTTTACAAATGTTACCTTGAGCCTTCTAACTAAGCATTCGCCATTCACTAAAATAGTTGACAATAGTTGAAAATTATCGTAATTTAAACGCAAAGAGCTAATGTTATTAATATAACTTAGGGCTCAATAAACTGTTAGGAGCCTACCTTTTAATACAATGAACTCATACAAGATACATGGTAAAAAAAACATGGAGAGATTACAAGAAAATACTGGTAATGTTTTTACAAGATTAGTAAGTACTTTTGAGAAAAAAGTCATTCATTTGAAACTTAAAGGGCACATATCCAAACTTCCTGTGAATGAAAAGGTACTTTTTAACTCAAAAAAGTACATCAAATCTGTGCATGCATGACACATACTTCCATAGATATAGAGACGAGACAAGTTTCTTAACCTATTTAATTTACAAATAAAAAGAATTTATGGATCAACTTTTGTTTTCACCTCCTAAACACTTTGATTTTAAAACTTAAAGTGATCAAATATCTTCATAAGATTTTTATTTTTCAAAAGTGATATTTGAGAGTTCAATCATATACCATTCAAATTGTAAGATTCTTCTGAACGAATGTGTGACGTTTTTTATGATAAAAGAACACTGTTTACCTATAAATGAAACAGTGAAAATCTATGTCAGATTTTTATCACCTATTGCCCATTGATTGCCAGAACGCTTTGTTTAGTCATAAATATCATCATAATTTGGGAGACATTAAACAAACTCAAAACCCATTTAATTGTTCTGTTACCATAAGCAAGACAACAAGGGACAAGAGAAATACGGAAGATATATCAAGTGATTTTGGTTGAATTTGACAGAGTTAAAAAGAGCGCTTTAACTAAAGGAAAAGTTGACAAGCGGGCCTCAGAACTTGACACAACATCTGAGACAACAAAACATGGGATTCAAATGGATTGCAGGAAATCCTTTAGTTGGATTTACCTCCAATTTCTCAGTTCCTCAGGAAGTCATGACTTACTTTCTTTTCAAACATAATGCCCATACCATTTTTGTTATTGTAATTGTAAAAGTTCAAGTATGCACTGTATTAACTTAATAAAAGTCTTCAAACTGTGAGTCTACTACATTTTCTTCCATACATGTACATCACTATCTAACATTTCCCCATCTTTATAGCAATTTCCCTTAATCTCATGGATGTAAAAATACAATGTGGGTACAAATATGATGGGGTTTTGGAGTTGTAGTCTTTATAAATATGTTAGGCTGTTTGTTGAAGTTGAATTATTCTTGCTACAACAACAACAACAACAACCCACCCCTGTATAAAGTCTTCTACATGTACATGTATATTATAAATAATGCACTTCTAAACAAAAAAATTAATAAAATTAAAAAGAAAAGAAAAAAAAAGAATCAACCTTCAAGACATGGATTGTCAAGATCCTCAAGAGAGCGGAGGAAATTGGACTTAATTTGTTGCCACGGTAACGAGACGAGGGCATATGAGAGCTGTCATCCGAACTTCGCTTTAAATGGGATTTTACAAAGAAAAGTGAGGCACAGAAACCTGATTTTGGCAATTTATTGAAAGTTTTAATAATAAATAAGTTTCTCCCGACATGCCCCATCATATTCTTTGCAAAAATTGAACTGGTTCAGAAAATACTCACCCTAAAAACAATGACAAATGCATGTTATACTAAAATAATGTTATCTTCAATGAGTTAAGCAACAATCTAGACCTCCTGACCTTAAACTATAGGCTCATTATAAAAGGCTAATGTTTTTCCTGTAAGTAGTAGTAAAACAAATTTATAGCCAGGAAGATAATTATACTTTCAATAGATAGCAATATATGCCATTTCTCTGGGATTTTTTTTCTCCTTCAAAGTTTCAAGCCTTCAAACAAAATATTACATCAGCCCTGCATTTCAATGTAAAAACAAATTCAAGATTCTCAAAACATGGAAAAACATACCCAAATATCCAAGTACAAGTTAGCACTGACATTTACATATAACAGCTGGAACACAGGAAAAGAAACATGTGCATTAATGTTTCTCAATGATAAGGAGTTGATACCCTGCCAAGTGTTTATAATCTGTTTTAATCCCATCATAATCTCTCTTCCCGTCGTGTCCTTTCCTCGCCTTTTTTCCGTCTAAACATTTTCCTATACTTCTGCCCCTCCCCCCATCCTCCCCCTTATCATCCTCTTCTCCCCCCCTAAAAAAAAAAAAAAAAAAAAAAACTCCATAATTATGATAAATTATACCTTCTCAAGTGACCAGCTGTATATAAACAAATATATATTTGAATAAAAATGTGGACGAAGGCGGGCCTTAGGCTCCCCAAGAGTTTTAAAAGGCAAAATCACCTCATATTCGGGCAAAATCACCATGTATTCAGACAAACTTGCCTCATATTTAGGGAAAAATCACCCAATCAGGCAACACCACCTTTAATATTTTCAGGAAAAGCTATGACTCCCTAAAAATGCCTGATCGAGTGAACGAATGCCCATGATTTTTTTTTTTTTTACAAATAAATGTCCTTGTTTATATTAAAAGAACACTATTTCAAAATGTGTCCCTGTCTAAATTATTTCAATATCAGCAGTTAAACATGTACATTATAATTTATGTTTCGCACAAATACTGTTTTAATAAATGTAATTTGTTTGTCAGTTTGGCTTACCCATAAACCCCTGCTGCATCAGACATCTGCGTATCTGTAGACTCAGTCAGGTCCAGAACTCCTGGAAATAAAAAAAATATATAAATAATGATAATGTCATGTTATGAATGTAGATAAACTAACACTTGAGTTCTGTGAGGTAATGATCATCAATGCCAATTATCCCGTTGCTTTATACGGGAACCGGGCTATGTACAAACTCTATGGGGATTTCAGAATCTCAAAGGGAACGGGTCAAGTCACAACCGCTCTGAAGGATCTTTTTTTCCCCAGTGTATACTGTCAACATTAAAGCATCTTTATGCAAACAGAAGTTTTATTGGTTCTACAGGAAACTCAAAGGGTTTAATCAAAAATAATAAAACAATAATTATCACATATGTTATCAATTTTAGCTAAATTTGTTAAAAATGCTTTATAGACTTGTGGTTTGTTGTACTTTGTATCCCATCAATAAGTTTAACCAATATTCCACAGGAAACTGCAAATAATAAATTATACAAAACAACTACTTGTAAAGAACAAGAAATATTTCATGGAATTAGAGTTAAATGTCTAAGTTCACATCCTCGGCAGTAAACATCTTGACATGAAGTAGATCTTTATTTATCTACGGTACCGCCAAACCAAAACTATGAATCAACAACATTGGTGACAATTTGGTTTATGGCATTAAGGTTAATTGTCATTTAATACATCCTGCACGTACAAGTAACATCTTCATGGGAAAAGGAAGATTATGAATTCAAAGGCAACACCAACTATATGCCACATAAAGCAACAAATGTGGCAAAAAAATGCTTAGTCGTGTTACAAATTCAAAGTTGAGTGTCCTTTTTACATCAAAACACGATGTCACCCTTTTCTCTGTGATATCATTTTCTCAGAATCTGACCCAAAACAACAAAAACATGATTATTCAGCAAAATAAAAAGAATGAACATTGTGGACAGAAGGAAATTATTTCTAATTAAGATGCTACAGATAATCCTTAAAGTAACTCTTTCATGACTGGTCCTGATAATACTTGGGTTGGGTTCTATATGGAGAATTAATTTTAAACCAACATCAAGTATTAGACTTATTGCATATTGGAACAAGATGTGCTATGTATTGCCTGTATGGACATCAATTAAATTCAATTCAATTCAATTCAATTCATTTCAATTCAATCAGGGTTTATTGATGTCATTCACAAATTATGATACATGTTTGTTTGTCAGGCTAAGGGATTAATTGTTTACATGCATGTTTACAGCAGTGTAACCACAGATTTCACACCACCACCTCACAAGGAATAGAGTACCAAAGCTGTGACATCATACAAATATATTTTTAGAATTTATCAATTTGATGCCCCCAAAAAAGATAATACCCGAATGTTGAAAATCAATCAAACATGTTAAGTATTGGCCGAGATATGACCATCCGAATAAAAAGATTTCAATAGGAAATCAGTGTTATTTTGCTCTAGTTCATAACGTTATGAACCAGAGCAAAATAACACTGATTTCCTATTTGAAAGAAAATTCATTCGGATGGGCATATCTCAGCCAATACTTACTTGTAACATATTCAATTGATTTTCAACATTTGGACATTATTTTTGATGCTCTTTCAGAAAATGGAAGTTCAAATTTGGAAATTCAAGTAATATGTTTTTTTGATGACCTCACACTTCACCACTCTATAATAAGTTCAACAACTTACTTCTGAACACCTGACTGACAATCAGTGACACTCTTTGCCCTACAGTTGACCACATTTTGAATCTCAAAAATAAAATGTTCCTTTCTTTCAAATCCAAAGATCTTCAGTATACAAAATTATGTCAAACGACTATCAAAACATTTGTGCGATAGATTACACAGATCCTTAGGAAAACTAATGTAATCAAAACATTTGTATGACAGGTTCCATAAACTGAGCAATCACAAGCACAGGTTCATCAGTGATTCAGCATGTCTATATTCATCATCCAATGATCCTTTAAAAACTAATTAAAAGCAACTATCAAAACATTGTATGATAGGTTCCATAAATGCGGGAATCCCAAAATCAGACTAAAAGCGATCACAAAAGCGAGCTCATCGGTGAGTCAGCATGTCTTTATTTATCGATCAAAGATCCTTTAAAAACTAATTAAAAACGACTATCAAAACATTTGTATGATACATGTAGATTCCACAAATGCGGGAATCCCAAAATCAGACTCATCCTTGATTCAGCATAAATGTCTCATAAAGATCCTCACGAAAAAACGATGCAAACAATCAAACGTTTAATAGTAAAATAGATTCCACAATAACAGAAGTAATGTCACACCAGATGTTCAGTGACTGTAATCAATCAAAAATTTCGAAAATTTCCACTAAATTGATTGGTATTCAAAACTAAATCGGTACAATCTTTTTTTCCCAGCATATGCAGAAAAGACATGGCAGATATGCATCAATGCTACAATCAGTGTGCATTTGGTCAGACTTGGTGGTTTAAGTGACTAATGAACTTTAATGGACCCAACTGGGCCGATAATTATTAACTTTTTGTTTTACGGCACTGGTATGCGGCCAGTAGTTCAAAGTCCATAATCAATTAGGAAGGACAACAAAATAGGGAATACATGATATAAAAGAAGACTTTAGTGTCATGGTGCGGATGGGTGGTTGTCTTTGTTCGACATTATAAACAGACATAGGCTTCCTGTGCTATGATAAGTGTTGCATAATCAGTCACAGGATCAACAAGATAACAACCACAAATGGAGACTTACATACAACAAAGTTCACGATTGCATTTTTGTACCTGGCATATTAAAAAATAAAAACAAATTATGAGGTACCGTAAAACTCCGTGTATAAGGCGCACTTTTTTTCCGTCGGAAAAATTTAAAAGTCGGGGGTGCGCATTATACACAGGTTTTTTTTTTTTTTTTTTTTTGGGGGGGGGGGACACCCTGTAGTCATGTTCAATGCATATTACACTGTCTAGGGCATGACAAGAGCTTGCTGTCTGTTGTAGCAATTAGCAACATATACCTTTTTCTCACACACAAAATATTGGTTACAGATGTAAAAATTGCAAGTTTATTGAGCAAATACTGCACTGCTAATGAATATTCATACATTCGTGAGCAGCAGTACTCATTATATATGCAATTATCTAACCAGTGGTTATACATTTTGCTCATAATTGAAAATAGTTGTTAGTTAATTTAGAAAATTGCATTATATTTAAAGAGTATAAGTGCTTATGAATATTCATGAATATGAATATGAATATTTATGAGCACCAGTGTTATTGCTCAATGTGTGCAATTTTTGTACTAACCACTATTTTGTATGTGAACAAATGTATATATGATGAAAGCTACAATTGACATTAAGCCCCTTTTTTTTAGAAAGTTGGGGGTGCGCCTTATACATGAGTGCGCCTTATACACGGAGTTTTACGGTAAACTTTTTTAAATATCAAATTAGCACATATGAATTGAAATTCATATGTGCTATTAAAACTAAGCTAAGCTTGGTTGGAACATGTTTGATGTCAGGCATTTGCTGTAGAAGTTTTATAGCTTCATTATATCCCGAGATTGGCACGGGAAGGACTTTAACTAACATAATCTGAAAAAGGTGCCGCCTAAATTGGCATGGGGAGGATTTTAAATCTAATACTCTTCCTAACAGCAGGGTGAAGTATGCTTTAAGAAATTCATGTTAACCCACCTTTAACGTCCCTTTAATTTCCAGCTAATCAACATAAATAATCTTTTCGCAATTGTTTTGAAACTCACCTTCAGAAGTCGTTGGAGCCAAGGAGTCCTCATTAGGTGGAGACGATTCCACGTCAAACACCCTCCTCCTGTCCTTCCTCTCGTCAGAACCCTTCTTGCGTCTAACGATGAGTCCGTTCCCCTCAACCGCCTTCCAGTCATCGTAGAGCACCAGGTAGTCAGGGGTGTCGTCGCTTCCTTGCGAATCTCTCCGAGAACTTGCCTTCCGATGCATCTCCAGGTCGAAGACCGCGCCGGAAGTGGACGACTTGCTGCCCGGTTTCTTCGCCAGGCTAAGCTTATGGTCGTTTGTGTCGCACACCTGTTCGTAATCGGAATCTTCAGTAGAAGAGTTGCCGTTGTCCAGGTCAAACTCTGTCACGTAAGCATAAGAGTCCGGATCCGAATCACCATCTTTGTCCTTGATGTCTTTCGCAAGCTCGTCCTTAAGAATGGACGCTTGTGCCTCGACGTCACTGTTTCTCGCAGCATTCCTCTTTTCCAGCTCTGCCCGAATCTCTTTGATGTCGGCCATGACGATGGTTCCTTCAGACTTTGGACGACGCATGGCTGGTTTAGAGTCTTGCCTGAGCCTGCTATCATTGGTGTTATCATTTACTGCGCTTCCGTCCTTTGCAGCACCAGGTTTCTGCAAGAACAGGGGGACAAAGTCCTCAAAAGCCCCCTCGCTGTACCGCTTCTTCATCTGCCTGCTATTGGCTCCCCTCTGCAAGTTCTCTGGGCTCGTCTTGGTGCGTTCGCGAATCCGTCCAGACTTGATCGGCCCTTCGACGGTGTCCATCTTCTCTTGCCTCAGAAACTCTTCTTCTTCTGATTCTTCCTTCTCCTCTACATCCTCTTCTTTTACTTCTTCACTCCCTCCTTTCACCTCTTCGATGATCTCTTTCTCCTCTTCCGCAATCTGAACAGCATTTTGTTTTTTAGGTTTTGTTTCCCAGCCTTTCTCACGCTCTTCGTCCGAAGTGGGTACATATGGTACTTCTTCGTACTCGTTGCCATCTGATCCTGATCCTGATGCGTGGTCTTCGTTGATGTCAACAAGATGGCTTCCAGACGGTTCTATGATCAGGACCTGAGTGATATCATAAAAAACAAAGAGATTGATGGCATATTATTATAGATAATAGAATATATATTATAGAAGATGATATTAAATGCTAAATATAAGTATGATGCAATTCAGTTGTCTTTTTTTTCTTGCTAGCAACCAAAAGATGTCTCATGGTAACCAACACATGTCTCATATATGACTCCTCCCTGATCTTTTACAGGCAAATGAAATAACATGTTCAATCAATAGTTCAAACTGTGAAGATTGTATATTCATACACAGTAAACACTGAAGGTCATAACAAAAGCTTTATGAAGTCATTTATTCTTTACAAACATTAATTCCAATTCATTAGATTCTCATTTATTGACAATGGCAGGACTAAATGTTTTGAAAGACAAATCTTAAATGAAGGAATTGCTATAGGTTTTTTAACCCGTTCCCTTTGAGTTTCTGAAATCACTGTAGACTTTGTACACAACCCACCCGGTTCCCGTAGTCAAGGGGTTAATATACTAACATCATAATTGTCCGATCCATCTCCTTTCCTCTCCTCCTCTACCTCCTCCTCCTGCTCCTTCTCCTGGACGAGATTGATATCCGGCAGTGATCGTCCATGTCTTTTCACCTCACCGCCGGTTCTTCTGGAGGGTGGGGCCGAACTCTCAGTCGACCGCATCTTAACGGCAAAGTGCCGTTGTCTGTAATCAATCGCAAAATAGATATCCATTAATACAAATTGTTCACATAAAAGATATTATTGATTTGGGGTGTGCCATCATCCATATCTAGATAGATATCTGGCAAAGATTGTCCATGTCTTTTCACCTCACCGCCAGTTCTCCTGGAGGGTGGCGCTGAACTCCCAGTCGACCGCATTTTGACGGCAAAATGCCGTTGTCTGTAATCAATTACAAAATATATATTGATCATTAAAAATCATTCATATACATTTTTTTTTTGAGGGGGGGGGGGGGGGGGGAGTTCCTTGTCTACAACTATATAACTATCCAGCAATGATCGTCCATGCCTTTTCACCTCATGACTGGTTCACCTGGCCGGTTCTCTCTCAGTTGAACGCATCTTAACGGCAAAGTGTTGCCGTCTATAATCAATTATTGCAAAATAAAATCATTTGCATTAAAATTAGAATTGTTGAATGGTGCACTCATCCATAACTAGATAGATATCTGGCAAGGATAGTCTTGTGTCTTTTCGCTTCACCTCTGGGGATCCTTTATGGTAGGGTGGAGCTTTCATTAGAGTTCCTCTTGACGTTAACAAGTATTTCAAATCACTTTCAAATCATTTACAAACATAATTAATTTATTTGAAATGTTACTTTTTACAGTAACATTAACAACAATATGTGGCATAAAACAATTCTCAGTTTCTGACATTTTCAGAAAATTCACTACAAACTTACTTTTTAAGATAATTCCACATTTGCTATGAATTAAATGTAACAAAAATGAAACCAATATTAAACCCCAAAAAACAATAAATTAAAGTAAAACATTACATAACTTAATATAAAAACTGTATGCATACATTAAATAGTTTTAGGTTGATGATTCCAAATTTGCTATAAATTAAATGTAACAAAATGAAACCCAAATGAAACCCCAAAAGACAATAAGTTAAAGTAAAACATCAATATGAAAACTGTATGCATACTTGAAATAGTTTTAGGTTGATGTACATACATTGTATAAAATGAAGAGACAAATACCTATGCACGAACAAAATACACAATACTCAATGAACTATGTCATGTAGAGTCACAATTAAGAATAATTTCCCTAAAAATCCCTGACAATTAATATCAACAAATGGAAGAATGCTTTCTCATGAAAGAACAACATGTAAATTTAAAAGAAGGCTAATAAATAAGTGACATTTCAATCATGAACTTAAATTATACATAGACCTTTTCAAAGAGTAACCAATGAACACATGCATGCATGTACAGAAACCCAGATACAACCACATTTCCGCCAAAATAATTTCCATAAAATAAAAACATCATTAAGATGAAGTCAATATGTTGTTTTGAATTACAAATATACAAAAGAGAGTTGTTTAAGACAATATTCAAGGAAAACTTGAAATATATTTTTAATTTTTAAGAATATTTAAACAAAAATTAAACACAATTTACACAATTTAACAAAAAGCATACAGTAGGTATCATAAGATGAGAATGGGAACATATAAGATCTTAGGAATATTATTCTTCTACTTACATAGACGAAAAACACCTTGTTAGAGACCGTTTCTTCTTCAACAAACTTAATGACACACTTTTCCTTAGACTAGTGGTAAGCATTTCGATGAAAATAAATAAAAAATATTGACAAATTTGAGAGAATATATGAATTTTTATGAAAAAGTCAAATGGAAAGCCCTTTAAATTTTTCACTTTTGTCCACATGGTCGTGTATCAGAAATAGTTTCCAACATTTAGACTAGAGACTGCGGTGAAAACATAAAAATGCATGATAATATTTATGAACTTTGAGTATAATTTATATTTTTGATCATCAATTCTTGTAATATATGGGACTGTCTATAGCAAAACACTGCACTTGTCCGGTAATGCATGTTTTGAAGAAATGGGCATTTTATTAAGTTCACATAATGTGTGTAAAAGACTTATAGAACTGTATATTTGAAACAGCCATATCTTCGCAAATTATTGACCAATTTGTTAGAACAAAGCATCAAATAAAGGCTTGTCATGAGGCCTTTCTAATGGTATGAAAATCTACATTTTGAATTTTACAGACAAGTGCCGGATTTTGCTATAGAAAGTCCCATATATATTTAAAGCAACATAATTGATTTGAAATACAAAATATTGAAAACTACTATTGTTCAAGAAAAAAACTGTTTGCTTACCTATAAAAGGATGACAATTTCCTCTCCATCATAGAAAGAAACTTTCAATCAAACTTACATCAATTTTAAAAACAAATAATCCTTTTTTATTCTTCAATGATGGAATCATCACTAATGTAAAAGTACAACTGATATATTTCTAGTCAAGCTCTCGCAGCAATGTTTTATCAAATGAAGGACTGACTTAAACTGGACCTGCTATATGTTTGTACTTTTGTATAAACCACAATGAGTGGCCAGGTAAACTAGTTTTAGCCATATCATTAGCCTTTCTTTCACAGAACAACAATTCACAGGAACTCAAGAGATAAAAGGGCATGATTTAATTGTAAACTCGCTTTCTTCGAAGGATGTCTGTATTGTTTTAATTCAATTATAACAGTACACAAACATTGTGTGTATAACCAATTGCTTAAAATAATCTTGTATGCCAAATGCTAACCCATTCCCTACTAGATTGTGCAATCCCGAAAGAGTTAATGCAGGACCCACCAATGGGTTAAACCCTGCACCTAGGGCTGGTCCTAAAAAACGTTCAAACTGGGGTCTATGGAGAATAGATTTTTATTCCAAAATTGTACCGTCTTCAGCAAGTTATTTACAATTCGGGAAGATTTAATAGCAAATTCACAGAGGTAATGGGTGAAACAAGAGTATCAGTAAAAACATTTGCATTAAAATGCAAACCCTCATGTATTAAGCCGTTCCCTTCCCCTCAACAATGGGTTGAAGATTAATCATGCTTGGGGACGTGGAGGGCAGTCCAAAAATATTGTATTAAAACTAGGCTATTTTGTGCCAGTGTCAATGCAGGAATTAATTTTTAATTTTAGGGGGCTACTTTTTTCAATCTGATGGATATCACAAAATATTTAACATGATACCCTATGGTAATTTTAGAGGCTACCTACTGAATTTAGGGGGCTATTTTGAAAATTAGGGGGCAAAATCGTACTCAGCCCCCGTATATTTCCTACCCTGGCCAGTTTGCATTTGCAACCATATGCAAGGTGTTCGCAAGCTGGCACCTCGCATGTGATTTACAAATCTGAACCAACTTTTATACAGGCTCATTGTTAATAGTCCTATACTGGTTAATCATGGAACAGAGGGGAAGTGGGCATGTCACATAAAGCAGTGTCATCATGCATCTTTCCTGCAGTCCCAAGATAATCAGACAGACCATTTCCTTTATTAATCGAAGGTCCCAGCTCTTAATCATGGGACCGCAACGAGACTAAAATAGCAACTCGATCTGCTAGTATAGGCTTGAAGTCGGCATTTGCCATTATTTTCTCCAGAGTAATGAAAAGGTCTTAAAACATTGTTTTACACCATGTTGAACACATAAACATTAATACAAACACAATTATATTTGAATTCTTAATTATTTCGTTATTCCATTATTTTCCCCTATTATTTTCCCAAAAGTAAAGTCTTGGGCATTCTAAAATATTGTCAGTACACCATGTTTGACAAATGGGCAGTACAAAACAAAAAAGCCTGTTTTTTTATCCTACCAACCTCGCATAAACCCAATTTTGTGTCCCGTAACATTGTACACTACAGATTCAAACCGAGCATGGTGGCTTAGCAGTTAGAGCGTCCGCCTCATGCACGGGAGGTCCTGCTGGGTTCTAACCCAGACCGGGTCATACCAAAGACTTTTAAAATAGTACCTTCTGCCTTCTCGCCAGGCGCTCGGCATTTATAGAAATGTGGAAGTTAATCACACGAGTTACCAGACTGGCCCCCTTCTGTAGCCGCCTTTCGCTACATTTAGTAGACATGTGGCCTAGGGCTAATGAATCAGAGATAGGCACCACTGCCTTATGTGCCAAAATTGGCACGGGAAGGACTTTAACTTTAAAACTTAACTAACATATAGATTCATGCCTAATCATACAATTGATTAGTCAATTGTGAGCCCCTGTTGTTGTTTTTCCTTATTTTAACCTTGTATTTCAGAAGCAAGTTATTATTATTATTAAAACTGAATGTAATTATAGCTGTGTCATACAGTCTTATTTTAAGAGCTGACGACATAACAGGCTAGACTTTCCCATTTATTTATCATTATCATTATGACATATTACATACCAAGGTCTGAATGGCAGTTCTATATTATCTTAGCCTGGATTTCTAAAAGTGAAAGTATTAATCATAATTGGAACACTGCGCACAATATCAACAAAAGAAATGTGCGTGGCACTAACACAAAACAAAAACATTACAAATATAGTTCTGTGAGTAATGAGTAAAAGATAATAAACAATGGATGACTAAATGGGTTTTAATTACATCTTTGCCACTGACACATGACTATACAGCTCTGCTGTTGTATTTGTATTATAAAGCAACATTACTAATTAAAGGTGCACCTGTAAAGTGTCAGATATTGCCCAAAATGACATTTGAGACTTCAATCCTGTACCAGAATCATTGTAAGATATGTCCGAATGATGTGTGAAAGTTTCATTGAAAAAGAACGCTGCTTTCCAGGTTAAAAAAGCGAGAATATGCGTCAGCTTTTACAACGAACTACTGTATGATGCTTATGAGGTTTATGACTGTTCATTACCGCTCTTGAGCTGAATGATAGATATCGTCATACTAAAGGGGCATTTGAACAAATCTAACCCTATTTCATTATTCTCTTACCATGAGCTAAACAACACGGTAGAAGAGAAACGAGGAAGCTCCAAGTAATTTTCGTGGAGTTAGACACTTTACAGGCATCCCTTTAATAATGAACATTGAATGACTACTTGAAATTTATTTTTAACTCTCATAATGAACAAATACTGTTCTATGAGCAAGATTACTAATTGATAAGTAACATTGAATGACTAATTTAAATTTATTTTTAACTTTAATTATCAACAAACAATTTTGTTGCTCTAAATATATGAAAAAAGAGGATAATTTGAAATAAATTTGTGAAGATAATTAACAATGAATGACTTTCATGTATTTGACAATATAGATTTGATTTGCCTCTAGTGAATCATTGTACTACACTTCTACTGCTCACCCTTATGAATGAATGTAATCCGAAAATTAGATTTTATTTTATTTTACCCGAATCTTTGTATTTCACATTTTTCAGAATGTTCGTAAACTTTGAATGCACTCAACAATGGCACTCATATTCTTATAAGCAAAGAAAGAAAATATATGATAATTGCGAGAAAAAGATTGCAATTTACAGAATTATGTGGATAAAATGCAAGAAAATATTTTTACAGCAACTTGTCATTTCTCTTGTCTATTGAGTGCTCTTCATGACAGTGACAAAATGAACGCTTGTTTTCTGACGTACCAAATTTGGGAAAGTAATGTTTTCAGGTCAAGCTATTTTGTTAGAAACTTGCCCAACTAGTCGGCGTACATATTTGAAGAGCCCTAGTAATGGTATATATGCTAAAACTAAAAGTAAAGTACAAGTAAGTCATCAATG
Organism: Echinarachnius parma; assembly: GCA_037951105.1. Classification (NCBI taxonomy): domain Eukaryota; kingdom Metazoa; phylum Echinodermata; class Echinoidea; order Clypeasteroida; family Echinarachniidae; genus Echinarachnius; species Echinarachnius parma. The sequence continues at coordinate 142,537 of JBAMJV010005015.1, forward strand.
ATTAATCCAAACCACGTATCTAGAGAAAGGTCACAAGAATAGTAAGTCATCACTTTCCAGGAAGGGCATTTATATGTTTATTCCGGGTGAAACATACGTGTCATATTTATCACGGCCAGAACTAAACTAGGTCTTGGCACAATATTTAGACTACTTTTAATAGAAAAGTAAAGGTCGCATAAAGAATCATGCTTGACATTGTGTTAAATCTGGCTTGAATGCAAATGTTAATTGGATTGCTAAGAAATTTGGTTTAATGTAAAAGGCGCACATCTTGAATACAATATTAGACATTATATGAAATAAATATTTATTTGGGCTATTTATTTATTTTTTTATATTTGGGCTATTTATTAATATTTAATTTATTTATTAATTAAAGAGAATATCAGAGAAGGAATGAAGGTTGCAACACACAACAGAAGATAGAGTTGTATGACATGCTCTTGTGAAGACCACAGCAGCACTCCACAACACCAACTATAATTGATGATGATGATTTATTTATTTGTAAAATATATCATTTATTTTGTATAAATTGATTATATGTATTCAGTTTCTTCCTGTGTCTGTTTGTCCATCCATATGTGTCCATCCATCAGTACATTTTCATTCATTTGTTCATTTTATTCCTTCATCTTATTAATTTGTGTAATTATTTATCTGTAGACCTATTTTCACTTTAATTGATTTATTCTGAATTTCCTCTTACCGTCTCTGTCTGGACAGCTTGTGAGTCCCGATCCTGTCATTCTCACCTTCATCTGAAAAAGAACAATTATTATTATTATTGTTAGTTTTAGTTAAAGTCCTTCCCGTGCCAATGTTGGCACATAAGGCAGCGACTATCTCCGATGCATTATTCCTAGGCCACACGTCTACTAAATGTAGCGAATGCTCCAGAAGGGGGCCAGTCCTCTGGTAACTCGCGTGATTAACTCTCCCTTCTCCATTCTATTACTGCCGAGCGCCTGGCTAGAAGGCAGAAGGTACCATTTTTAAAGTCTTTGGTATGACCCGGTCTGAGTTCGACCCCGGGACCTCCCGTGTGCATGAGGCGGACACTCTAACCGTTAAGCCATCATGCTCGGTTATTATTATTATAGCTACATATTAATGTATAAAGTTTATAAAATCATATCAACAAGCTTTCAAAATAATATACCATCCAATTATAGTAACTGGAAATGCAGGCTTATTAACCATCTTGTGTTGCGAGTGTTGATCTCTACATTCATTGGCGTGCTTTACATTTTGATTGGCATATGTATCTACTGCAGCCAACTTTGTATACGTTAGGCGTTGCTATGAAGGGCAAGGTCATTTGTATACGTGAGTTGTCGCTATGTGGGACAAGGTCAAGAAACAATCAAATGTGATCATGAGTGGCAACCATTGTCTATTGAAATGTGCATAAAATATAAATATAAAATTGTGAAAAGGGAAATATAAATATATATTCTGTTTGTTTCTATTGATTTTTGTTTTCAAACCATGTACAATATTTTCTGCAGCATTGTGTTTGTATTAAACTTTCAATACCGTAGTCTTTCAAAGTTTTTTATAATGTTATGCATGACATTTGATCCTGTATTTATCTTACAAAGCGCAAACAAAACCCACATATCATACACACTCATTCTTGTATTTTGCCATACGTGTACATACATTGGCAACACATCATGCAACCACCTTTTAATTCAATTTTCATATTACATGTACTTGCCCCCATAATATTTCTAGATAAAGTGAGAGGAAATTGCATAGGAAGGGGACCAAAAAAAAACTATTATTGGTAGCATATAACCAGTAATATTGAGAACATAATTTAATTTGCCATTACCAAAGTTTTTTGGGGGGGAAATGCAGTCCCCAGGCATACAATAATCTTCATTAATTTATTCAATTATGCGCACTTTGTTTATAATATTAAAAATATCATTGGCAAACAATCAAACACATGTCTGAGTATCTAGCCTAATACAATTTACTGGCAACACATCAAATTACTGATAACTAATCCAATTTTGATATTAATTGCGCATTCCTATTCTTGAGAGAAAAAAAAGTTAAGAAGATACATATGCTTAAAAGGGGGCTCTAATGTTATTAAATGTAACAGTCTGTCTTGTGACTGGCAAATTAATTTTTAGGAGAATTTGATTCATCACGAAGAAAGTGCTTGCAAGAACGAAGAGCAGCCATAAAAGTAACTGCTGTGAATTTATTGAAGGGTTATAAAAGGCTAATTTTATTATTCAGGAAACGGGAATGGACTTTCCAAAGCGATAATTTAGGACAGGCCAATCAAAAAAGGTAAACATACTGTACGTCATAATTTTAATTGAACAAAAATATCTGCCCTTTACAACTGTCACGCAATTAAGCAAGTCACTCTTCTGATTAAATATATATATAAAAGTCACATTATTCATATTGTGACTACATTATGCACTATGAACATTTTTAATTTAGTAACTTGCTTGGATTATCCTAATTACAGACACATTTTTCTGATAATGAACTACGGAAGCATAGCTATGATTTGTTAAAGAATGATGATAGATCATAGACCATTATTATACAGAATACTAGCTGCCCCGAAATGTGCTCCTATATTTAGCATGATCAGCAAAATGTGCCAATGTGTCAACTCCAATTACGAAACCTCAGTCGGAAAGTATACTGTCCGCCTGGGAATTATCACAGGATCGCAATGTCCTGTCGTAAAACTCGGCGCATAATCTTCGTAAAAGACTCCCAGCTTTTTCACCTGAATAAATGTCCACCCTTTTTAACATGCATCGTCCCCTCCCAAGGCTTTAATGGGATCTATAGTCAACTTTGTTGGCATGTGCAGAAAGTGATGAATGGTTGGTAAAAATGTGTAGTTTTGTGATTTGATATGTACCCTCGAGTATTGTTTGAAAATTTTGTGTTAATAACATTGTCCAAATCCTCTAAATCCAAATGGAATTCTAGCAGTTTCCTCACACCTTGTTGTATTCGTATTAACAATAAAAGCATGGGACAGGTTTTGGTTTTTCAAATTTGCACATGTATGTCAACAAAGTTACTAGATCCCTTTATTCTGTTAACGCCCATCTCATAGTGATCACTGGGGAACACGAACTGTCCGCCTCCGACTTATCACCGAATTGAAATGTCCTGTTGTTATAGACATACACATTTGTGAACTTAATACTACTGTACATCCACACCTTTATAACACCTCCCCCACCCAAGAGCTATTAATACACTTTTTAAGGACAAGTGATGAGGGTACATGTCACACACATTCTCCATCCAGCAAACAGATTTTTCAACCCGACATTGACAAAATTGAGAAAGAAAAAATTTTTCCATGTCATGCTTCATCTAAAATCACAGGTTCGGTCAGAAAAGAGTGATATTTTGAATAGTAAAAATAAAATTTTCGAGCCAGTAAATTTTTCTTTCGGGCCATCAGAAAAGGGGAAGAAATTAGAAGTGTGGAGCCCTGCTATAAGTATCAACACAAAGTTTTCTTAAAGGCCTAAAGTATTGTAACCTGGATAGTCAAATATTACAGTTGTATTAAGTTAATCCTAGTTGGCAAATAAATTAATCTATTGTTGTATACTAAAATTAGCCCAAAACATCTAAAATAGACTTGGGATGGACCTAATTCAAGCTATAAATGTAGGCCCTGGTTTCTGTAGCTAATGGATTAAGAAATCAAAAAATTATTTGAAAACTTTCTTCTACTTTTTCTACTCCGACCAAGTTACACATACAAATAATAGGGCATTCTCTTCGAAGACGTGCCCACAACTTGGTATGCATGACTAAAAGAACCTTATATTCTATGCAATTTGTATAGCGCATCAGTTCTTTTAGTCATGCATGCCAAGTCGTGGGCACGTCTTCGAAGAGAATTAATAGCCCATTACATCATTATCTATTAGGTAATCCCTTTTTATATCATGAACAGCTCATTTGTTTGGATACATCCTAACAGTATGACTACAATTGTTTCTAAATTAAAACAATATTATCACCAAGAAAACATCTCCTCTCATCACAATGATTTGTTCTGTCATTTTTTAGAAATATGCAAGTTTATAAGAATAGCAATGATTAAAGTCTGTTCTAAATTGTTATCTTTTTTCCCCTTTGACAAAATGTGATAAACATAAACATTAGAACATGACCAGTAAAACATACAAATTAACCAATTATCATCAATAAAACAAATATTCAATTTCTGGTAATTGAATACTTCCTGTCAACGACAGAGTTTTGAACACACAAGAAGTGTCACTGTTTTTTTCTCCATTGCCGCTGAGCCACCTGTGATTTTTTGGTCAATTAATCAACGAATCATCCTGCGTGCAATTAAGGCCCAATCGAGGCATCCTGTCTGTTTCAAAATAGCAAGTTTAGGGAAAGTACATACCTGGGCCTCATATTCATAAAACCCTGCTAGCATAGTTTCAAGCTAATGATACTGTTAAGTGAGCAACACAAATTTGTCCTAGTCCTCAACTACATGTAGGTTTAAGGAAAGTGATACCTGGGCCACATAATCATACAACCCTGCTAGCATAGTTCCAAGCTACATGTAAGTGTCTTTCAAATGATACAGTTATTATTAGTGAGCAACACATATTTGTCTTAGTCCCCAACTAGGGTTAGCTGGGTAAGCCATATGTACCCAATAAGTTAACCTAGGAAGTTAGTAAAGTAAAAATCACACATCATCCAGAATAGACTAAGCACGCAACTATAAAACTAGCAGACTTTTATGAATATGGGCCCACTAGGTCTCCACACTAAATGTTTATGCTAGATGCTCAGTTGGTCCAGTAAGATAATCTCATCTCAATTCTGGTAGCCCACAACAAAAATGTATAACCCTTGACTAACACTTCATTTTCTCTCCAAATTTCACTCCCTTATCTTATCAAAACTTTAATATGGATTAGGCATGATATGGAAAAATAGACAAAATTGTCTCATTCTGACATATTCATTAACTTGAAAATCTAGGTGCACAACTGGGCCATCAAAATATGCCTGTTCATAAATTCATTAAATTCTTAAATTTACCTGTTCCAAGACAAAAAAATTTCAAATGCACTAAACCAAACATAATAATATCCTAGAAAATGATATTAAATACTTTTAAATGTTTAAACATTGATAATAAACTGCTGTTTTGTTTTACGAGGAACAAACGGGGGAGAAATTACTAAACTTAATGCACCCAAACTAAAAATATCACAGGAAATAGCACAACATAAGTTAATATATTACATAAACTGTTGCGCATTCATAACAGACTTCTGTTTTTAAATAAAGGGAACAAAAAGGGGGGAGATTACAAAGACTGGAACAATATCATAACCAGTCAACACATGGTTAAACAGTTGGTGAATGACTTATCGTAATAGCAAGTAATGACCTGTCTCTGACAATACCTTATGATTCAGGGCAACCAAATACATATATTTTTGTCAACACCGTTACAATTTAATCTCATAAATTATGACATTACTGAAAAGTTATTGATTGAACAGAAGAGAAGACAATGAAAATAACAATTAAAACAATCAACACCTACCTTCAATCGTCGTAATCAGATCCACCGCACTCAACTCGGAAGGCATTTCCTGTACCGTTGGGCTGTTTGCGTTAACTGCTGTATCTGTTACTGCTCCAGCTACAAGCACCACTGCACTAACATCACCAGCATGGGCAGGCTGGTCAATTGCATTGTCATCTCCGATGCAAACCTCGTAGATGCTCTCGCGCTGGGCACGCGACCGCGACTCATCAGTCACAATCATTTCCGGCGCGGCAGCAGTAGAGTTGTTCTCGTCAGAGAAGAGGCCCCCAGCGACATCCAGGGGAGCTAATGAATCGGGACAGGTGTTCGTTCGGGGAGGGGCGTGAGGAGGCTCGAGGGAAAGCTGGGGCTGGGGAGAGTACAAATCAGCAGCAGCTGGATCCCTGAAGAGCGTATCCTCGTACATATTCTCCGGTAAATTCAATTCCTGCGAATCAGGCTGAGAGGAAATGAGCGCAGACGCTGAGGTTGGAACTGCCGAAGTCTGGTCAGCGGACTCGTAGAGCGGCAACTTTGCAGTGAGCTCGCTATCTTGCGCAAACTCCTGAATTTCATCATAGATATCCTTGGAATTTGCCAACAAGTCAGAGTTTGAAGATGCTGCAGCCAAGGTGGGGGGTTGGATAAGGCTTGTGCGAGGTTGTGGGGTAGGTGCAGGAGGGAGGGGGGCATGTACGACCCTCTCTGGCGCTTCTTTAACCGTTGGAATATTACTCCTGGGTCTAGGCACTGGATGTGGGATAGGAGACTTTGGAGTCCTTTTTACTGTAGCCTCGATATGTGCAGATTCATACTCATTGTTTAATTCTGATGATTCTGAAACTGTTCTAATTGTCAGCGAAGAACTATCACTTGCTGTCCTGCTCGCATTTGAATGCTGAGCGACCAGGCGCTCATTCTTTCTGGCGCATCTTTTCCGTGGGCCAGCAGCATCAACATCCAGCAAAACCACACTCGTTTCCTCCGAGATGCCCTGGACAATCTTCTCGAAAACGGCGGCCCGTTCTCTGACCTTAATCTTCTTGTCCATCACTGACAATTTCTTTTGCCTCTGGTGAGGCTCCTGGTGCCCATGTATAAGATTTTCCTGGATATGATGGACCCTTGATTTAACCCCTTGTCCTGGTGCGGACTTGTTCTGGCTTTCAGTACTGTGTTGTGTTCCATTGTGTTGGTCCATAGAGTTCAAGGGGGAGTTTTCACTGGCAGCAGTTTCTGCTGCAAGTGGGGAGCTGCAAGTGCGTTGAATACCATCGCGAGTGTCCTTTGAAGATGGTGATGACATCGTCAACTGGACAGAGCGTGTCACCGCCAGCGGGTTACGGAGAGGTTTATGGGAAGGTTTTAGTTGTTCTGGCTTGGGAAAAGGCCTCCTGTTCAATTCCCTTGCAGTAATTCCATCACTAGTCCTGGAATTATGGTTTCCTTTGCTATTCCGTGGACTCTTTTTTCCGTCATTAACCCTATGGCTTTTGAATCCATCATTACTTCTTGCACCATCCGGAAAGTCTTTCTGAGATGTCACAGGACTGTTAGGCAAGTCCTTTGGTGATTTCACTGGACTTTTTGCCACACTAGGTCCAGAAAGAATCAAAGGACTCTTTGGTCTTCTTGGGACTTTAGGACTTCCAGGGGCTTGCTTTTGTGCCTGAGAAACAGGGCTTTGCTTTCTTTGTCCTTTTAGATCTTGTTGTTCAACAGTCCTCTGTTTTGAATTGACAACACCTCCATCATTAATTGCTTTCACCTTGTCTAAAACTCCTTGTGGCTTCTCCTGAACCTTGTCTTGTAAGTGTGACTTATCCACTGGTTTCTCATAACTTTTCTTTGGTGAAACCTGTTCTTTCTCGGTGGCTTTCTCTGTTGAACCTGATGATTTGTCTTTAACCTTTTCTAGCAAACCAGGTGGTTTTGGGGGTAGCTTTGGTGGAGAGCCTGGCTTTGATTTCTGATCGGCAGCATCCCCATCGCTTTTAGCAGTTCTTATTCCTCCTTGCTGTTGTTCAGCCTGTGGTTGTTTTGTCCCACTATCCCTTTTGCCTTTGTTCGATGACAGATCATCGATACCAACACCGCTGGTGCTACCACTTCTACCGTCCCCATCGCTATTCTTCCTAGCCAAACCAAAGCCAGAAGTCGTAGAGGAAGAAACAGACTGCTCACTTCCTTCCTGCGTGACCTTTGACCTCCTGATATCCCCTGAAGAAGACTCCCGGTCCACTGTGCTTTCTGCTGCAAAACTCGAGGCAGACTGCAGTGGATTTGAATTGCGTCCGACGGTATAATTCGCTAAGGAGCATGACTGTAGAGGGCTTGACTGAGGACTGCTCGGTGACTTGGCGGTCTGGTAACCCCGCGTCGGCCTGATTATTTCCTCCGCCATGGCGTCAATGGTACCCGTGGAGGTTAGGATATCCTCCATACATTGTGGGTTGTGGTCGAACGGTAGGATCTGCCAAAACAGAAAAAAGGAAAACAATAAATAAACAGTACAAATATTTACAACAAATTCATATATATGTATCCTAAAATGTTGATACAAAAATGACACTATAGAGGTTTGGGAGATGGAGCTTAGGAAGGGGTGTCTTCTACAGATTTTGGATTGTGGTCGAATAGCGGGATCTGTGAAAGCAGAAAAGGGGGAAAGAAACAGAAAATAATGACATCTTAAAGGGACTTAGTAACATTGTCCAAATCCTCAAAATAAAATTTTCGTTCTAGCGGTTCCCTCATAACTTGTTGTATTCGCATTAACAATAAAATCATGGGACAGGTTTCGGTTTTTCAAATTTCCCTTTCGTTACAAAGATATGTACGATTGAAGTATTCAGATAAGAAAAACTCCGGGCGAGTTTTTCATCCCTGTACAAAGTGAATGCAGTGAGTTAGTGAATATCATCCAATATCACTTTGCATTTTCGCTCATAACTTGGCCATGCAATGTCCATTTGACTTGAAATTTTCACACAATACCCTGTGGACATGTGAGATAACAACACTATACATTGCGTCAACAAAGTTACTAGATCCCTTTAAGTGTAAAATCAAACTGTAGCAGGAAAAGCATGGAAATACACACATTGAAGCCCAAAACATCTGTCTGGTTTGCAAGGCTTTTAATAGTCAATTGATGACAAGCACGACAAAACTCAACTTTGCCTGTCTCGTTTTCAAACCTGGTAGGCGTAAAACCCATTCAAGTCAATTTCATTTTTAATAAAGCATGCATTCTCCATAGACAGAAATCCAACTTTTTTACAGACAAGTCCTGAATGAGCTAATAACAAGTTTTCAAAAAATATTTGTATAAAGAGGAACGAAAACAAACAACTCAACATAAATCACATGATTAACTTTGCCAGTCATGGCAAAGTCATTGTTGTTTAAGGGCCTGTGTATTAAGGCATGCTGCAAAATAATCAAAGGAACACAAAGATGTTGCATCCTGAAATCTGGCAGTCAAGCTGTCTAGAACTTTGAACGGGAATAAGGATACAGAGTAACAACGAGCACATAAACATAAATTTCCATCTTTAAATTTAGCTGTATAAAACAAAGAAGAACTGCCTTTTCAAAAAATGGAAATAATTTTGTAATGTTGACTATTGACAGTGGGGTAACTATCGAACAAACAAAATGTTAGATTTATATTTTTGTTTGGTCTTTTGTTAACTAATTAATACATTTGCTAAAGATTATAATTTGCCTCTAGGACAACACAAGGATAATACATTCTCCTGACAGACAGTCAGAACATACTGATCAAGACTTTGAGAAATGAGCGAGTTATTTAAAGGGACCTAGTAACATGGTCCAAATCCACTAAACTAAAATTAGAAATCTAGTGTTTCTCTCATACCGTGTTGTATCTGTATTACCAATAAAAAATATGAAACAGGTTTGGGTTTTTCAGTGTTCGGATTCTTAACTATCCACTGAATAGTCATAACTGTGTACAAAGTCAGTGTAATTTGTTGGCAAATATCACTTTGCATTTTCGCTCATTACTCGGCCATATGACATCCATTTAACATTAAATTTTCACACAATATTCAGAGGACATACAGTATCTGATCACAAAACTACACATTATATCAAACATGCATCACTTTTTGCACATGTCAACAATGTTACTAGATCCCTTTAAGGACCATTACTACTCTTCCAAGAAAAAGCACTTGATGTGGTGTATCATAAATTTCATCTTCAAGTCAACTATCATCATGGAAACCTTCAAGGACTACATGACCATAATTTTCTTAGAAATCCCTCTCTTGTAAAAGCAAGAGCAAAAATAAACGAAGTAATATTATGTTCAAGCCACTCCCCTCCCCCTTTTGTTTTGGTACCAAATGCTGAAACACTTTTAATAGGGTTATGTGTTAACTAATCATCCCTAGACATTCATCAAAGCCTGGTCACCCCCTTCAAATTATCATCACCATGGAAACGTGAAGGACTACATACATGACCATAATATTCTTAGAAAACCTCTCTTGTAAAAGAGCAAATGTTTAAAAAATAGCATTTTGTCCAATGCCCCTTCCCCTTTCCCCTTTACGATACCACCATCTTACCACTTCTAGGTTATAAATGTGTTGACTCATCAAAGCTAGACATATTGATCAAAGCCTGGTCACCCTCTTCAAGTAAATCATTGCCATGAACACATCTAAACATTACATGAACATAATTTTCTTAGAAAACCTCCCCCTCCCCCCTTTAAAGGTACCAAATATCAAACCACTTCTAGTCGGTTAATGTGTTGAGTCATCAGCGCTAGACATTGATCCATGCCTGGTCACAAGTGCTAGCTTGCTTGCTTGCTCTGGCTACTCGTCTTCAACTATAACTGTTTGAGCAAAGAGGGGGCAGTTTAACTGCATGGTCAGTGCCAAGTTGATGCATAAAAGCAAAGTTCAATAATTAGAGAGTGTCAAATGTGCAAAAGGCTGACCAGAATCAACAGGCATACAGGCATAACAAACATATCACATAATGTAGATCAACTGGATAAGCATACTAGAATTTATAATAGAAGAGAAAATGTATATTGTTCCTTACTAGATTTTTAAATCCCCATTTTAAAGTGAATAATACAGGACCCATCAGTTCCCCATATGCAATGGAATAATACCAAACAGTACACCATGGAGAAAATGTAGGCTAAATAAGGAAACCTCATCGTGTTAGTGCTAACTAGTGCACTAAGCCTAGAGTATTAAAATATTAACCCATTCAGGACTGATTGATTTTCCTAAAACGTGCATTCTCCATAGACTTTAGCCCAAGTATTTTTTTATTTTATTTTTTTTAATTGCAAAGAACATTGTTTTTGCATCTATGCAAATAACATTCTGTGCTACTCGTACTTGTACTTGAGCCGCACGTCTGGGCACTGTTTCATAAACTTTTGCAAATTTTGTTGTAAGTGTCCAATTATTGCAACTATCATAGCAACAGCTGCAATGCTCCATGCTGATTGGCTGTTGAACTACTAGTTACAATAAATGGACACTTACAACAATTGCAACAGTTTTATGAAACAGTTCATGAACACCATTCATCACTTCTGGCATGTGTCAACAAAGTTACTAGATCCCTTTATTTAAGTGACCTTGAGAATGGGTAACGTATAAACGTGGAATTCACATGATATGAACATACAAGATGAGCATAATTGTGACATCAGGGCATATCATTCAACGCTCTAGATTTGCAATTGAAAACTTCTTTTACGCAAAAACAAGAGATGATTTGAAACGGAAGGGAAATGTGTTACGCAAAAAACACCGACTGACACTTGGTGCACGTAGATCTCAAAATAGCAATTAACTCATCTTGTTGGATGCATACCTGTTTTATTACTTTTTTTTCTGATGATTTTTTTCTCAAATAAACAGTTGATGGGAAGAGCCTGTTTTTTTCTTTTTATAGACATCACGTTATTTGTAAAACACACACACATACACACACACACACACACACAAACAAACACATACACAGGCAGGGATCGCTATGTGACTAAACCCAACATAATCTGAAAGAGGATGTCATTAATATCATTGTTTGGGTATCAGCGCTGAATCATGCACTTTACTCAGGTGGGGGTTTAAGACTCGTATAAACAGGTATCCACTTTAACCCACGGAACACCATGAGCTGTATATAAAGTGTATGTGTTCTATTTATATTAAAGTATGTATAAAGTGTATGGGATTTCATTGGCTTGTATATCTACAGTTTGTGTGTGTGTGTGTGTGTGTGTTTGCCGGAGTTTGGAATTAAGAGGGTTAAGTACAAATAACCTGGGAAAGTAGAGCACTCCTTTCAGGGTAAAGTGTACTGTCAATTTTAAGCTAGACATGATTGTGTAATTAATGCACTGAAAACATCTTAGCTGTATAGAAAGTGTATGCGCTCTACATTCATAAGTAAAGCATGTATAAAGTGGATAGAATTCCAGGAGCTATACTGACACAGCTTGGGATAGAGAGGGTTAAACACAAATGACCTGGGAAAGTATAGAGGTAACCTGTAAGGGTAAAGTGTACTGTCAAACTTAAAGGGACTTAGTAACATTGTCCAAATCCTCAAAATAAATTTGTCATTCTAGCGGTTCCCTCATACCTTGTTGTATTCGTATTAACAATAAAATCATGGGACAGGTTTCGGTTTTTCAAATTTCCCTTTCGTTACAAAGATATGTACGATCGAAGTATTCAGATAAGAAAAACTCCGGGCGAGTTTTTCTTCTGTGTACAAAGTGAGTGCAGTGAGTTACTGAATATCACTTTGCATTTTCGCTCATTACTTGGCCATGCAATGTCCATTTGACTTGAAATTTTCACACAATACCCTGTGGACATATGAGATAACAATAATATACATTGCATCAACCATTCATCACTTTTTGCACATGTCAACAAAGTTACTAGATCCCTTTAAAAGGAATTCAGACCGGTATATTAGACGCATGGATCCATATTGCGCACTTTTACGCACGGTACGTAATCCCCATTGGCTCAGTTATAAGTAGCGATCGCAAACTGTCCCACTTCACGAAGGCCCGAGTCGAGTTCGGAATATTTGTACTAGTCGAATCATGGTCGAATGGAATTCCATCAGAGATGTTTACGAGCGAAACTATTACGTAACACGCTTAACCGCACCGACTTCACAGTGTTGCTTTTTGATGTTATCAGCGATTGCCTCGGGCTCAGGTGACAGCTCGAGCAATTCGCTCGGTATATAGATACCAGCTGTGTGCTGCATGCAATTTCATAAGAAGCACCGCTGTTCGATCGATCCAACACATATCGTGAGTTTACCTCGGAGATTACGGTGGAGTGCGAGTTGGAATTTGCTGACTACCCATTTTAACCCACGCATATGCCTTTAAAGCTAGACATGACCGTGTTCTTAATCCACTTAACGCCTTTTTACTATCTTAGCTGTATAGAAAGTGTATGCACTCAAATTGTTACCCATTGCCCCCCTCCCCCTTCAAAATTCCCCTTTCCCAATAGTTATGTATACAATTTTGTAGAATTGTTTATATGTTCCTAGCTGGGATTATTTTCATATTTTTGTTATCAGAAGTTACGACTACCTTGAACAGACTCATGAATATAATATGTGCTGATCAAGCAAGCACAGGAAAAATTGTATCTACTCCCCCCACCCCCCCCCCCCCCCCCCCTCCACAAAAAAGGGGAAAGGGGAGCAAGCATTCATTGGGGAAGAAGCTGTACAAAAAGTTGTATTATCCAAACTTTCACACCCCCCCCCCCAAAAAAAAAAAAAAAAAAAAAATAAGGGAGGGGAAGGGGAACATTCATTGGGGGAAGGGGAACATTCATTGGGGGAAGGGAAACATTCATTGGGGGAAGGGCTGTCAAAATTTGTTGACAAACACTTCCTCATTTAATCCTGGAATATGATGAAGTGATAATTGCACCCCCCCCCCCCCCCTCCTCCCCTAACCCGGACCACCCTACTTCTGGCTCGTATGTGTATAGATGCCCCTCATACCATCATTTCGCTAATCATGATTGATTTTATGTGCCTAGCTGGGATTAGTTTCATACGTTTATCACCAACAGTTGCTATCCATCAGAAGAGACTCATGAACATTTACTTGCCAATCAAAAGTTGAAAATAGAAGAAGAAAAAAAGGGAAATTATTATTTACCCCCTCCTCAATTCCTCCGCCCCCCCCCCCCCCCCAATTAATGTATCAACCCTTCGAAGATGGTTTGATTGTTTTCATAGACCTCCGCCCAAGTATTTCTGGGACCAATATCGAATCGGTTAATAATTAATATGCAACTAAAACTAATAACAAACCGTTCTTATATAGCGTATATCACACAAAAGGTTAGGGTTTCTATATGCGATAGGGTCTCTAAAGCACGATATTTCATTACTTTAATATAAATTGAAATTTATCTTTAATAAAATCATGTTCATGGACCCATCAATCAAACATTGAGCAAGAAAAAAAGGGTATTATCTATTTTTTTTTCTAGTATATAAACATGAATCATTGTCGCTACAAGGACTAATAAAAAGTGACCTTGAAATGTGGACAATTCTTGCCATGGGGAAGGGGCACCAAAAACCTTGGTTTCAATCATGGACCCTATTTCAATCATTTGAAATTTAAATGTATACAGGAACCTAGTGGGCTATGTACAAAGTACATATCAGAATCTCGAAGGGAAATCGCTATTAAAGGGAGTGTCCGCCTTTTACAAATTGTCTGAACAGTTTCCAGCAGACGGATGAGGATGGATGTAACATACACACAAAATTTCAGATCGAACAACCCTGTAATTTTGATTCTACGAATGAAAAACGAATGTGTAGGAATCATCCCTTCGTCGAACTATATATCGGCCAATAAATGCGTTTAACTGATTTAGCATAATATTACAACAATATCGTACTTATTCTTGTAAAGGTATTGTGAAGCCGACATTTTTAAATGTATGCCACGGAAAAGGTCTCGAAAATGAAGAACATACAATAACATGTAGTCAGTTTTTAATAGCGAGTCTTAGTTATTTTGTTTAGTATTCGCTTATGCCGTTGTTCGATCACAATCTGTGCGCGGGTCACGTAGGGGTCATACACACCCTGGAATGCGCCAGCAGCTATCGTGAGCAAAATTTTGCATGGGTGAAGACTCGTAATGCATGATAAAACGTGTTGTGTCGCATAATTCATTTAGAGGTCTATAACTCCAAGAAAAGGAGATTTCAAGCTCTAATTTTTTCAGGCAAGCTGTTAAATTACATTTTCTTTCATATAAGACAATAACTTTTGCAATTTGGCTTGCAAAAGGCGGACACTCCCTTTAAAGAAGCTTGATACTAATGCAAAAATGCCTAGTTAATTGCACCTACAAAATACTGCTTGTCATGCAGAAACATTGCTTGGGTTCATTTGTTTTTAATTACAAACGTTCTTCTGAGGTAGGATTAGGCTTTTTAACGACCTTAATTAAATATATAGCCATAAGGGAAAGCTCCCAAATATTTCATGACAAATTTGCTACTCCACCCAAGCAAACCATGTCAACTGTTTGAGTTATGTTCACTACTATTCAAATGTCATGGTCATCGTCAGGGATGCAACACACATGCAACGTTAAAGGCACACTCTAGTTTTCTGTTCTCAGATTTCTCCTTCCATTAACTCTAATATGTGTAAAAGCACAAGAGATGTGCACTACTCACAATAGATTAAAAGGTGTACTCTATGACTAATCACAGTTTTAAAAAGGTAATACAGTTCAGAATGCATGATTTGCATCAGGCCGAGCTATAAATAATATCGGTAATAGTATTATGTGAAAGTATTTTCACCATAGAAAACAAATACCAATGTTTAGATCATAAACCCACTAAACAACTGATCTGGCATGCAAAGTGCATTTTTCCACTCCCCAGGAAGCATTCAAGCCAGCCCAAATATCACTGTCATAATTGAGTATCATCGTTTTAAACTTTTGATCACAATACAGATGAACTTTCATACTGATGTCATAATTATTAAAGTGTTTAGACATAACCTAAGGAGAATGTGGGTTATACTTATACCGTAAATCTCCGTGTATAAGACGCACTCGTGTATAAAACGCACCCCCAACTTTCACAGCAAAAAAATAAATAAATAAATAAAAAATAAAATAAATTTTGGACGCACAAATTGCACATTTATTGAGCAGTAACACTGGTGCTCATAAATATTCATATTCATGAATATTCATGAGCACCAATACTCACTAAATATAATGCAATTTTCTAAATTTACTAACAACTTTTTTTAATTATGAGCAAAATTTATAACCACTGGTTAGAAAATTGCATATTTCATTAGTACTGCTGCTCACGAATGTATGAATATTCATTAGCAGCAGTATTACTGCTCAATAAACTTGCAATTTTTACATCTGTAACCAATATTTTTTGTGTGAGAAAAAGGTATATTTTGCTGAATGCTACAACTGACAGCAAGCTTTAGTCATGCCCTAAATCATGTGTTATACACATTCAACATGACTACAGGGTGTCCAAAAAACAAAAACAATATTTTTAATTTTTTTTTTTTTTATGTACCTGTGTATAAGACGCACCCCCACTTTGAAATTTTTCCGACGGAAAAAAAGTGCGTCTTATACACGGAGATTTACGGTAATTAATGAAAAGGAGCAATGGAAATATAAATTACACCTTGATATCTCAAGTCAGAAAGAATTGTAACTAATATGCTGAGTTCAAGGTATCATAAATATGTGTTTTTTTTAGATTTAGTGTTTTAACTTTTGATCACAATACAAATATTAACCTCCAAAATTTGCAGCTGTCATCTACAGCCTTCGTCAGCATTGTTTTTTTATTATTTTTTATTAAGTTGAACCTGTAAATAGTGACCCACTATTAAAGGAATGCAAGAAAAGTGACCAGTTTGCCTAATAGACAGGTCCATATCATAGTTTTGTTCTCTCCAGGGGATCACCTTTAATGGCCACTATAAGCAGGTTGGTTGCTATAGACAGGTGACCACCAAGACAAGTTTGACTGTTCTTGTAGCATTGTATTTGAAAAACAATGCCATTTGTGTAAAGGGTGCACCTGTCCAATAATATAGGCCCTATATTCTCATATTGTATTATACACTTAGATTTAAAACAGGTGTATATGTCTGGCAAAAGGCATCGCTTTTGTTAGGCAATTAACGTATACATTGTACAATGCCACATAACAGGAATCATTACATCACTTTCACAGCTGGACCCTTAGTCAACTCCTACTATAAACCACAAAGTACCATGATATATCTCAATACTTTTCCGAAGATGTTGCATAATCATGAGTCACGTTCGTAATAAAGGTCATTTATAGACCCGACTGAACTATTGTTGTCCTATTTTCTTAATTCATATTTGCATAAATATTTTGTTCTTCCATTTATTAGTAGCAAATTAATGTTTATTTTCCTTTTTAGCATGATAATCATGATGGATCTAGTAACATTGTCCAAATGAAATTAAAAACCTACTTAGAACTCTAGTGGTTCTCCTATTGTATTTGTATTACCAATAGAAGCATGGAACAGGTTTTGGTGTTTCAAATTTCACTTACCTTAAAAAGATATTTACGACTAAACTGTTCAGATTTGTAATTATTCACTGGAAAGTATCAATTTTGTAAAAAGTCAGTGCAATGAGTTTAGCGAAATCACTTTGCATGTTTGCTCATTATTCAGCCATATAACATCCATTTTTAAAACATGAAGTTTTCACACATTACTAAGTGGACAGGTCACAAAAGTACACATTTTATCAACCATTCATCACTTTTTGCAAATGTCAACAAAGTTGCTAGATCCCTTTAAGGATAACTTATTACCCCATACACACACATACCACAACATCTAAGCTATTATTTCCTCTTCAGATGTACATTACCTTGATCGATCAAGGGAAAAAGAGCATAATTTTGTCTCCCTATGGTGCATTCCAACCACCAGCCCTTTACCTGTGAATGCACAGTGTTATTTAAAGAACCACAATCTTCAAAAACTTTTCAACTCATTCAGGACTGGTTCAGTGATTGTTTTCAACAGCCAGATGCATTCTCATTGGCTTCTGTGCATGTTTTTGCTATATTTTATATGCAACATTTGGCATTTACCACCAAAAAAAAAGAACAGAAACTTTAAAATCCTCACCTTGTAAAACTCCTCAAAAATCCAGGCATACGCCGTGAAAGTAATGTTATAATCCTCCATGGTCGAGTCCTTGTCGGTCATATCAACTTTAAAACTTGCGAAAATGTCACTTTAACTCCCAGTTTTATACGTGGTTCATGATTTCACACTAAATGCATCAAGTACTTTTCAAATCCAAGAATGTTCCAAGCTTGAAAATGCGCGCCATGATTAAAATATTTTGAAACCTTCACAAAGTCAATTCCTGTGAGAAGAAAGGATATATTTATTTCTCCAAGATAGGTATGAACTATGCCAAGTGTATAAAGCTGTTCCACATTTGTAATCTCACAACTTTCAAATGAATCATTTAAACCTAGTTTGCAGAAATCCAAATGAAAAGGTCAGAGATAAAAAAAAAACTAAATTCACAGGAACGACCTGAGAAATTACTCTGAAAGCAGCTAGGGCAATTCATGAAAGTATTTCTCTTTCGTCATCTTCACAACCTGCAGTAGGAACATTCCACCCCGATTTGCAGAAATCCGCAGGTCTCATAAAGAGAGAATCCCAGGAACACACTCAGTAATTAATAGTTCCTGCGCGTGGCTGCTCGCGCTTGTTTCTCCAGTTTAGAGGGACCTCAAGTCCTCAACATTGAAACACGAATGAAGTGATCCTAACAAAAAGAATCTACAGTAATGGAGAAAGAATCTACCCTGATCTACCCATTGGGGGAAAATTCCCTTTTCCCCTTTTTGTCAATAAAGTTGGACTGTTCTCAGAAAGAAGGAATGTGTGACTATACCCTTCCGCAACGGAAGCACAATGTGCCGCAGATGTGCACAAAGTTGCACCTTTTTAAAAAGAAGAATGAGGGAACTGGGGAAAATCGTACTTGACTCAACAACTTATTAAAACTTTTTAAACCCTTTTTAAACCCTTTTTAAAAATAAAACCTGGATAATAGTTACCAAATTTGGGCAGGCAAATGTTCACAAAGAATTGATTTTATGATTCCTGCTTCATTGAAAAATGTACCTCGCAAGAGGTCGAGAAGAAAGAAGCTTTATGACTCCTTCTTTTGCACTTATAAAAATGGATGACTTTAACCTATTCCCTACTAGACTTTGCAATCCCCATCAGGATACATAACCCACCAGGTTCCCATATGAGGCAACAGGTAAAAAGGATTCAGGAGTTCACGGAGAATGACTTCATTTATTTTCCCTTTTTTTCCAAAAAGTATCTGGTACATATTTCAGCAAGATACAAAATTTGATGACTCCGATTCAAAAAGACCAAAATTTCTATGATACCTGAATCTCTCCCCTCTTGAAAGTAGGATGACATCAAGCAAATACAGGTAGGAATACAGGCAGAATGACGAAGGGAGAATACATGTACACCCCAAGGAGAGTACGGGGTCACAGCAAAACAATTGGAAGTCCGGAAGACTGGATGACGACGACGATATTAAGTCGGCCTAATCCACATCTGCCTGACTGTCCCATCGAAAGAAATCTTCGCCTGTCACTTGTGAAATCCAGCCGATGATGACAACGTGACAACTACTGGATGACAAATTAATTAATCCTACTGGTACCAAACAATGGACAGACCGTTGAGTGATGGCACATGTAAAGAGCTAGAGGGGATTGTAGCGTTAAACAATGAGGTAACGTATGACATCATCGCAGCCACAGGTCAGGTTGATGGAAGAAGAATTTTAATAAGATGGAAAAGGTAGAAAAAGGGCGATTCCGATCCACCAGCGCGCAGCTGGTCAGTCTCCGAAAGTGGGACGCTTGGAACGTGTGATAGTCTGCGACCTGATTTATTCTCTGCAACCTGAGAACTGTAAGCCCAATAGATGACTGCGTCTATTTATTATTTCTTATGAATTCAACGGCTTTGAAAGATGGTTACGTGATCAAATTTTGGTTTGAAAATTGAGAAAGGTAAAGATGCGAAGCATCAGGTCAGTTTCCAAAACTGGGACGCGAGGCTAGGAACATGCTAGTCTGAGACCTTCTTTTTCCACTGTATCCTTAGAACTGTCAGGCTAAACTCTCATACCTTCTTTTTATTTTCATATTATCTAACAAGATTGAAAGGTGAATCTGTGCTCGAGTTCTGCTTTGGAAAAGCAGAAACGGTTGTAATACAATGCAAAGTTCCTCTTCAACTGTTGTTGACCTCTCCAGTAATTCATACGATGCAAGTTTCTACCCTCATGGAAGGTGACTTAAAAAGAGATTCAAATACAGCTTTAAGAATGAGTCAATCCTAAACCAAGTTTAGCTTCAATAAAGACAAATCTAGGAAAAATCCTCTTCACCTTATAGTCAACCTTTTAAAGAATTTTTATGAGGCAAATCTGACGAATGTATTCAACGTATAATAGTTCAGTCAAACAAATGTCTAAGAAAATGTAAGCATGAGGACTGAAAGCTTAGAGAAATAATTCTCGATAAATGATACAAAATCAGATTCTTCACAGACTTTACTCTTCTTTACAGAGAAGCTAGTAATTCCCTTCTTTATTTTGACTAACAACTGTCCAAAGTGATTTAAGCAAATTTCAAGTCTCTGAGCTCCTGGCTGTAGCAATATTGGGAGTTGCCTGTCTAAATAGCATCTCCAAATGTAAACCTTTCCCCAAGGATTTTGTTAATCATCTCCTGAAGTCTTTAGTATGTGGCATTAAAAATATCCCCTCTTTCCTGCAAAATTCAGCACTAAATTTAATTTTATTGATTTCATGGCTAAGGTGAATATATCGAGGAACATAATTCCGGGATTTAACAGCATGAAATCACAATTTTCTCCTGTATTTACCATTGTGGAGGATAATGCAGCATAATCTCCTAATTTTCTCAACAAGACTTTAACTTGAACCACAACATCCTTCCCAGGAAGTAACTGGTATCCACGCTAAGGCAGAGGAAAGCACTGACTTTATATTGGCAATGTCCTTCACAGAAATGATAAGGATAAAAGTGATAAGGATGCCAAAGATAACCATCTACCTGTCCTCAAAATCAAAATTGAGTCCTTTCCTCAGAGAACATTTAATGAAAATGTATCAAGAACATCACAACAACCACAACAGGAAAATGTAGGTCAGAATGATTTAACCCAGAAGATGATTCCTTTCCTCTAATACAAAATTACTTTCAATGTAAATGTAGCAAGCGCATTTCGAAATCAAATTAGTTGAAATTACTGCGGCTCACAAATGTTTCCTCTTCTTTCTCATTTGCTCTTCCTTCCACTCCCACCCCTTTCCAAAATCAAGATGAAACCATGAACCGGTTACCGGGTGTTATTCGCAAGATAAGCTGCATATACCTGCAAGGTAAACTCAGTTGGTTTTAGTCTTGCATTGCAAAAACAAAATCCTTCTTTAGCTCCAAGCTTTGAGCGCAAAAAATCAATGACAGCATCTCAATTAACCCTCAAATTCCTGTAGACACACCGTACGAGAGAACAACAATAAGTCTGTGCATTTCCAAGACTTTGGTGGTACTGAGGGGTTTAACGGAAAAGGTGAAACACGAGCAGAGCTCCAGCAAATACCCTGGGACATCAGTCAGATTAAAGGTTTGCACTAAAGGGAGAGACTGGTGCAGATATCCCCACATACCGCATGGTCATGGTCTGTACTAATGGAGGCACTGGTGAAGGAATCCCTTAAAAGCAAGGCATGCATGTCGGAGTGTCAGGGTGTCAAACGATCCAATTTTTAAGTCGCCGGGAATGCAGCGCCCGAGCCATGCTGTCATGACCGTCCCGTAACCACGGTGATGGGAATTTCCTGTATGAGCTGGGGGTAGAGTGTCTGGAGTTAAAAAAATAAATAACAGACTCCACCCAAAACTTGGTCCTGACCTAACTAACTGACTCATCTGAGTCTCTAATTAAATGGGTTAATATGTTGTATTCAATTTGACTCTACAAATTAAATCACTTAAATATTTGTGTGTGACTTTTAAAATCCTATTTGTATTTCTTACTTGAACTTCTTCAATCTGACATCCCACATCTCAGTATGATGTTTTACGCTATGATGACATGTATTGCGGGGTAGCATGGGTTAATACATTGAATTCAATTTGACTGTGCAGATTTCCCCTTAAATATATGTGAGGTTTTTAATCTAATTTGTATTTTTAACTTACCCTTCTCGACTCCCAACTAAGTTAACTTTCATCATTTGCAATGTATTTTGGTGTTGCATGGGTTAAAACATTTTGATTTAATTTGCCTAGCTGTGAATTTTCCACTTACAAATACACCGATAGAAGTGTTTCTCATGTTATGGTATTTCCAACTTGAACTATTCATTCTGACAGTATCGTGTTGAAGTGTAGTTTGGGGTTACATGGGTTAACTTAAAACGTTTGATTTAATTTGCCTCTGTGAATTTTCCACTTACAAACGTATAGTAGAAGTGTATTGCATGTTAATGGTATTTACAACTTGAACTATTCATTCTGACAGTACAGTCAGTACGATGTCTCCGTTTTAAGTGACATATATAATGCAGGTTATTCAAAAGTAACTTATCAAATCAGTTTCCCCAAATTGTCCACTTACATGATATGTGAAGCCTAATGCTATTATGTATGTCTTCTTTGAACCTTTTAACTCCATCAATGATGATAATCTATTTATAACTTGCACTTTATCAGGTTACTTTGTTAGAAGTTCAGTATGACATCTCAAATCATCTTTTTCAGATTTTCTTAACTTGCTCTAGACTGGTCTAAAAATACTTGGGCTATAGTCCATGGCAAATGCATATTATATCAATAGTTATTAAATACATCTAATCTTATCAATGAGCATCTGTATTCTTAAAATCATATTGCAGATAAAAGAAATGGGCTTTGAAGTTTGAAACAAACACAAATTATTTTGATTATTGAACCTGTTCCCTGCTAGAGTTTTTGATTTGTTTTAATCCCCATAGAGTTAATACAAGGCCCACAATGTTCCTGTATGCAATGGGTTAAAGGGCACAGGCAAAGGGCAAAATCATACAATTAAATATTTGTTTAATCTTTCTTTACTATAATAAATACATATCAGGGGAAAAAATACATGG
Source organism: Echinarachnius parma (assembly GCA_037951105.1). Classification (NCBI taxonomy): domain Eukaryota; kingdom Metazoa; phylum Echinodermata; class Echinoidea; order Clypeasteroida; family Echinarachniidae; genus Echinarachnius; species Echinarachnius parma. The sequence continues at coordinate 165,483 of JBAMJV010005015.1, forward strand.
GGGCAGCAGGCGAATGACAATCACTTACAGCATTAGAGCTTAATAGTAGCCCCTGAAATTTGAAGAAAAAAAGAGCCTAGAAATTTGTAGCCCCCGAAATGATAAAAGTAGCCCCCGAAAACTTACATAAAATTAGAAAGGGAGCCCCCAAAATAATAATATTAATTTTTTCCCTGATACATATCTAGGGTACTATTGGTTAGTTTAACCTCTTTTGAACGGCTCTCTTATTCCCTTTACTTATTACTGATAGCTAATGGGCAATTTCCATCAAATATTGCTCTCAATCTTTTAAGTTCACCAACAGATGAGGGGGATGGTATAAAGTGCGAGTTAATTTCCTGGGTCGCATCGTATATTCCTGAATCTCAACCTTATCACTGTATTACATCAGGCAGCCAAGTATCCAATTCTACCAAACTATTGGTGATCCAATGCACACATGTGTTGGCTATTATGAATCATTTTAAATTTGTATTAAATATAAATAAGTACTTTTTGTTTTGTATCATATCACTTTTTTATAGAACGGTGGTATATATTATACATGTATGTAGTGGGTGTTTGGTGATATAAGACCCACATTTATTTCCCAGCCATATCTACAGAGTCAATCAAATACATTTCATCACAAATTAATTATCAGGAGTAGATCTTAATAAATTGAAGATGATTAAAATGTTTGTATACAATCTTGACCCTCTATTGACCACAGAGAGAGTTTTTCTAAGGACAAGTTCATAATTCATAAATGTCATTTTCATAAATGTGACATCTTTACCAACACTTTGCCTAGGTGATTTAACACCCACCCCTCTCTCAAATCTCCCCTTACTTCAGCCCTTGGCCCCAAGTCACTTCTATTTTTAACCCGTTCCCTACTTGATGTTGCGATTCCCATAAAGTTAATACAGGAGCTACCAGGTTCCCGTAGGCAATGAGTTAATAGTTAATAACTACATATTACTCTCAAATAATTCACTAATTATCAAAGTATGAACCGTTTATATATCATCTTTTAAAATATGTACACAGTTTATTCTACAATATTTACCTCCGTGCTTTAAAAAGCTTCCCACAAAAAAAAAACGAAGGACACATTTCGCAGTGAAGTTGTTTGAAATTTATTGTTGACCCCTTCTTTTGGGAGGACACAACCCCAGGAGAATAGATGTCAACACAGGGTCCTTCGGGGGGGGGGGGGGGGGGGGGGGGGGGAAGAGACAGAGGATAGGGGGGTAACGGATATACACATTTCACTCCTTATTTACCCCCTCTTTGATAAACCCCTACCATCTTCTAACAGAATTCTGTTGAAACCAAAATATTTAGCTTACCAAAGAATACGGGAGTAATTTTTTCAAGAAATTCTCCGTAGAAGTCAATTGGTGACCCTCTTATTTTGGGAGGACCATGAACCTACTACCATGGGAGGACACAACCCCAGGAGAATAGATGTCAACACAGGGTCCTTCACTCGGGAAGTGGGAGGATAGCGGTAACGGGATGTACCCGTTTAACCCCTTCACTCACCCTCCTTGTTTAACTCACTCCCTCTACCCAAATAAACAAAAATGTTTTAAGCTTACCAGGGAATACAATCTTGAGTTTTTTGTAAGGAACTTTAATTCAAACAAAGATGAAACTGACCAGAAATATAGTAGATAAATGCAAAATGAGCAAAGAAAATTGGAAAGGGTAAGCGATCAATAGGTGATCCCCCACTTTTGGGAGGACACCTCCCAGGAGAAAAGATGTCAACACAGGGTCCTTCACACCAGGGAAGAAGGCGGATAGGGGTAACGGATGTACCATCTCACCCCTTCACTCCCCCTCCTTGATTAACTCACTCCCTCTTCCCACATATGTATTTTTTCTTATCAAGAATAAACCAAATGTTTACCAAAGAATACAAGAGTAATTTTTAAGGAAGGTACATATTCAAACAAAGATAAAACTAACAAGAATTACATGGTATAAATGGAAATAAACAAAGAAAATTGGTAGGGGGTTAAAAATCAATTGGGGACCCTCTTTTGGGAGGAGAACCACCCACGAGGATTAATAACAACACAGGGTCCTTAACAGGAAGGGGAGGATAGGGGGGACGGATGTTCCCATTTCATTCCTTATTTACCCCCCCCCCCCCCGCTTGATCAACCCATTCCCTCGTCTAATAGAATTTTATTGAAACCAAAATATTTAGCTTACCAAATATTAGAGTAATTTGTAAGGAAGTTTGATTCAAACAAAGATGAAACTAACCAGATTAAATTTAATAAATTAAAATGAGCAAAGAAATCTGAAAGGGGGTTAGAAATCAATTGGGTGACCCTCTTATTTTGGGAGGAGACTAAGCCAGGAGAAAAGATGTCAACACAGGGTCCGTCACCAGGGAAGTGGGAGGATAGAGGGTAATGGATGTACCCGTTTCGCCTCTTCTTTACCCTCCAAATTTAACCCATCTCCTCTAAGCGCACTTTCTAGATATTATAATTGCTATATAGAGATAATACATGGTAAATCAGGTTCGCCTGAACGATGGGTTAATACCTCTTCAGGTAATGGCATATTTTACGACATTGTTTATCACTCAGTCACATCTAAAGGCTAAAACCTTGTTTCATTTCTCTATTTTTTGCAATTCTGTGCTAATGATAATTTACCGTACTTAGCTCCTAAAAGGTAATGACAATTAGACCATGGTCATCAATTAAGCAGAAAGTTAAATGAAAACCTTGCTCCAATTTTAGATATTTTTGAATGCATGATATTGAATTAACAATGCATGATATTGAATTTACACATATGATTACTTTTTCTCTAATCACATCTGTCCAGTCTAATTGAAGATAAGCATCTATACGTATTAAACAAATCTAAAGTAATTGTCTTCTTTTGAAAATATGAATCAAATATTAGGCTGAGGGTATTATGCTAATTAACCCTATGAAGGAGGGACCAATTCAATTTTTAAATCAAACTTGTTGTTCCTTTATACCAATCAACTCAATTTTCAAAGTAGAATGTTTGGTTTGACCATGTCATTCGCTTGCTGGACCGGGCCACTAAAATTGAGCCTTCGGTAACCAAGGTTTAACGAAGGCTCAATTTCACTTGCCCAACTTGTTTGAGCGACCGAATTGTTAAAAAAACATTAGACTTTACTTGCCCAATCAGGCCAACAAGAAATGTATTAATTTCAAGCATTGACTTAATTAATAGCTTTTCTGCATGACTATGTTGAAAATCATTTTTAACTCGTTCAGGACTGGTTCCGAAAATACTTGGGCTTGGGTCTATGGAGAATACATGTTGTAGCAAAATCAGTCAGTCCTGAACGGGGTTAATTGATACTCACTAATATCAGTGTAACGACTGAATGGGCCTTTCATTGACTACTTTGTAATAGAAGTTTCATAAAAAATATGGCTAACTATCAAAGAGTGCCTGAGGCAACAAATCCAGCGTAAGAGCAAGACCCTTCCAAAAATCAACAAACTCCTGCCCGTAATAAAACAGGAAAGAATTACTGCAGTTTTATTTTTAGCGGTCGTCTTCTTGGCATTTTTGTGTTTTCGGATTGTCTGGGAAGGTATGAATCTGCCATAGCGGGTCAATGGATAGATCTGATAAGAACTATCGCCCGTTGAGTGAAAAGTCATTAACATAGATTTATACAACTTTTTTTCTGGTGTTAATGACCTAGGAGCACTTGACCCATGATATGAAATAAAATTTCTTTTCAAGTTGATGAGAGTTGTTTTGTTTATTTAAAAATTGATAACAGAATCAATACTATCACTTTCATTTCTATCACTATCACCAAATTTACCATCTACAATCTAGTTCGCATCTGGAGAGTTACGAAATTTTGCCAGTTGAATGAAAAGTCATTATCGTAAATACAGGTTTTTAGGTGTTAATGACCAAGCAGCCCATGATATAAAATTAAATATATTTTCATGTTGAGGTTTTTTTTCTTCAATCCAGACAAACTATATTGATTTCTTCAAATGGCGAATCGTGGTGTAGCAATTTTAACAGCGCCCTCTACACCCCAACACATGACAATATTTAAGAATCTTCCTTTTGAAAACACTGTCAGGTGATAGGTCATACACGTTTTTTTTTGTAAAATTGTAAGCCAGTCGATAAGCAAGCAGCAACCAACTCTGTGTAGTGCATGCGCGGTAACCTTTAAATGCAGTAAATTCAACTTTTGCACTCAGAATATTTTGCTGCCATTTGGGCTGTCACAAAACGACATTGCCCTGATGAGGGATACTCTAATTTCGTCTGAAGGCAGAAGCTAACCCTTCGATACCCTACCACATGAAAGCCCATTGAGTTGGTTCATATATGGATGTCTACAGCAGTAAGAGTGTTTATACATCGGAGAATGGCACAGGTGAAGGAAACGCAGTCTGCCGAGACGGATCCAAAAATAAGCATTTATAAACTCGATCTGCACTCTGCAGCCACCCAACCAAACGTCTGGAAGTCAATTTCAATATACATACATATTTTTTTAAATAGGGGATTCAAAATGAGTTACAATCATGTACCGTACCAATTTTTTGTTTCTTTCCCTTCAAATTATTTTTTTATTTAATTCAATTTTGTATTAATGTACCATGGTTAAAATTATTTAAATGCTATTAATTTCCAATATAATTTGAAAGACTATCATACCATCTCATTTACCCTCAGAAGTTGATTCAGAAAAGTATGAATTACAATCAAATGCTGTCATATTCCAGTCGGGACTGGTCCCATATTGGTCCCAAAAATCAAAATTTTCTCACTGATTTAAAGTGGAAATGAGTGTGCTCCAATTTTACCTTTACATTATTAGTACGATTTTTCTAATCTACCCTTTATTTGGCAACAATCAGGGTAGGAAATATACGGGAGCTGAGGGCGATTTTGCCCCCTCATTTTCAAAATGGCCCCCTAAATTCAGCAGGTAGCCCCTTAAATTACCATTGGGTATTGTTAAATTTTTTGTGATATCCAGCAGATTAAAAAAGTAGCCCCCTAAAATAAAAAATGTATTCCAGCATTGGCAGCAATATTGGTCGAAGAAGGGTTAAAACGAATATCAATCACTGGCAAAGATCTGCAAGTGGTCTCTTTCGTTCAGGGTTGATTATCTTATATTCATTCATTCCCCTGAACAACACCAACTAGAAGGCCGACAAAGTCAGCATACCCACGCCTCCCATTAGCCCTGTTCTACCCCTTCGTCGGCCTCAACCCTGTTTTGCTTACCGATGCATCCTAAAAACATAGTGATCAACCGTTGAACAGAACGAGTGTATGAACTGTATGTTTATCTTAAGCGTATAAGTTTAAATTGCATGTAAATTGTCCACTTGAGAGGATCATCACCATTGTTCTGGTCATTGGGCCAGGATGTGTGCATTAATGCCATTAATTATTATTTTGCGACTGCAACTGGCGAACTGCTGTTGCTTGCGGCGCGGCAGCCCTATGGCGAGGCAGTGTACAAAATTATTGACAATGAGACTGCACACTGTTTTACTTTTGTATAATCAATCCATTTTCCCCTATTTTCCTGATTCTAACCAGTCTAGATGTATTCAATATGTAAAAATGAACATCTGTTCATCTTCACATTAGTGTCGGGTCAATAATAATTATTAAATAAATAAATGTATTTTTCGGAAACTTACCAATTTCTTGGCGCTTCAAAGTTCAGATCAGCGTGTTGCAATTCAATTCCGTTCCGTATTAATTAACCCGGAATCGAAAGTACCGTACCATAACATATGGTACCGTGCGCGCGATCGCGATGCACACCTGGACTAAACTTGTTAGTTGCTGCTCGAGATTCAGCGAGGTTACCGTACCGCGCCTATATATAACGTGCAGATATTATTTAGGCACACACGTGCATTAAATACATACTCAAACTTCAAGGTTCCACAGAATTTGCAGGGGTCAACCAATCATCACCAAAATCTAATCGATTCTTCCATGTCACTATCCAAACATTCCCTGAAAATTTGGTGCAAATCCGTTCACCCGTTCTCTAGTTATCTTGTACACAAACAAACAAACAAAAAAAAAAAAAAACAGACAAACAAACAAACAAACAAACAAACAAACATACGGAACCCTTTTCATAACCCCCTGCCGATTTCATCGGCGTGGGTAACAAAACCAACAAAACAATAAATACAAATCTACATTTAATTTATAAATGCCAGTGATATTAATACAAATTTACCTTTCATGGATTCATGGACTCGGCCCAAGTATTTTTGTGATTACCTTTAATTTGTTCTGAAGAAGGGGGGGGGTAAGCTAATCCTGTATTAATACTGGGGTCAAGGAAGACGTGTCATTTCCTAAGCCATGAATATGATAGCTTGGCTTCAACATCAATTTAACCCATTCACTGCAAGCCTCCACACTTAACTTTTTTTTCTCAAACTGGCCCTTTCGGGCAAGTAAAATCATAAAATTTGAAGGTTTACTTGCCCCAATATAAAATGTACAAGTTTGCCCTCTTTACTTCTTGATGAGATTTAGATGTAAGAAATTACATTGCTGTTCTCTCATAGTTTAACAATTATTTAGTTGCCCGATCGGGCAAGCAAACCAGACAATTTATGACATTTCACTTGCCCGACACCAATTTTTACTTGCCCCCGGGCAAGTGGGCAATTGATGGTGTCAAGCCCTGCATTCAGGGCTGGTCTCCATAATACTGCAGATGGGATCCACGGAGAATGCCTGTTGCACCAAAAATCAAATCGTCTTGAATAGGTTAACACTTGGGCACAGAGTTACTATAAAATACCCTAGATATATTATGTGCTGGGAGATTTTTAACCCATTTAGGACTGATCAGTTTACTCATCAATGTTCCAAGTTATATGGCGACTGCAATAGTTGGGTTAATTACTTTGATTGTATTTTAACCAATATTATGAAGGGGGTTAACTATTAAATAGACAGTCATTAGAAACGAATTGAGCCAAAAACAATGCATATTTTTAGATTTTAAAAATGTTAAATTTGTTGATTGAAACGTTATCCTAATCCCCATGGAATGTAGGTCAAATCCATCAAACTCCCATTTTCACATTTAGACTAAAAATTTAAGACCATTTTGGGGCCCCGTTCCAGAAAGAGATACAATTAATTGTAACTTACAATCGATTGTATCTCTTTCTGCAACGGGGGCCAGAAGTGGCGTAAAAAGTGGAAAATCTCCACATCCATTATCATCCATTCTATCATAATCTGTTCACATAAAAAGTTAATTCTGTTTATGGATAAAAAATGTAAATGATATTAATTTCACAGTAAAGTTGTATTAGATCTGCAATGTAGCTACATCACCTGCATGGTACACTGGTCTAACATGTTTTACTCACTGCTTATTGCAATATTAAGTAGGGAACAAGTTAAAAATCATGACTGTTTATGGGCCATTTATGGACCTTGTAAGAAATAGTCTAAACTTAAAGTAGAATATCGTTGAAAATGATAAATATGGTAAATTATACATCTACGGAAAGCTTATAACCTAGAGAGCACGAACATATTACTTTTCAGCCTCACAGGGAAATGGGAATATAATAATGAGCGATTCTGTACACCCCATGCACTATCCGCTCAACTGAAGAAAAGCGGAGAGTGGGAGAACCCCTTTCTAGTGACGTCATTCATTGAGTAGACCACGCACCCGACATACACACACTGCAGTATAAACACACAAAATCATTCATCATTCAAGAGTATCCCCTGTGTATAATTGTTGATATATATTTTGTTGTGTGTAACTTATACTAATAAATATATCCTTATAATGATACAAACATCAATCTCTTGTGTATATTTTCATTATTTTACGAATAATTAGTAAAATGTCACGAGTTGTATCTGTCTTTTTCTTGCATCTGACTCTGAATGAATGGTGTGCGTGCGCAATATGCAAAATGAACAAGTTGTTTACGAGTTGAACGCTATCGAAGTGCCTTGGAAAACCTGCTGTATCTTTCTTGAAACCTCACCAAAATTTGTATTTCAAATATCAAATGGAAGAAGAAAAACCTAATTTACTGATGAATATAATATCTAAACAAACAATTTGGGGCAAATATTGAAAATTAGGCATAATCCGTACCGCATTTTGTTTTGTTTTTTTAAGCTTCAGAAAAGTATAAATTTCACTATTTATCCCCCGTGGGCAAAACCGAAACTCTAATATATGATTAATCATACATTCATAAGACTTCACACGAAATATCCTGTCGAAACGTTATTTTGCAGGGTCATGTCGGGAAAAAATCCCCGACAATGTCTATAAAAAAAGACGCGCGCCGCACTGCGTTTGCGTGCGGGTAGTCCCAACAGTACATTTTCATGTAGTGTGTGGTGTGTCTGATTATAACGACTTGCTCTATGATATGCAAGTATTTCGAACGTATAGTGGAATTTGTAGGACCTACTAGGTATCATTTAAAAGAGTATGACAAGTCCTTAATTTAATTTATGACCTATATTTTGTGGTTATTTGATTAATTTGACACCCTATTACGTAACATTTATTTTAAAGAAATACATAAGACTATAGTTGTGTACTTGTAATCTTTCTTACAAAACCATACCAGAAGATATGTTTTGTTTTTCTCAATTTTGTTCAGGATCAGATGGGTAGATATTCTAAATCATTTGGTGAAAATTTCATTTGTTCAGGCCAATTATTTTTGCTTTATAATTAGTTTTGATATTTTTGGTACCGGGTGTCAAATTTCTCCCCAAATGTGGTAATTCTCACAATTGTTTTCACCATTTAGTTATCATCAACATCATCATCGACATCATTATCTACATCGTCACCATTTTCAACAACACCATTAACATTACGTTCATGATCATCACAATTATCAGCATCATCATCATCACCATCAACCTTATCAACATCACAATACTTATACAAATTAGCATCATCTTCATCTTCATATTCTTCATCATGCTTCATTAACGTCATCTTTGTCATGATCATCGTCATCACGATTAACATTGTTGACATCTTCATCACCATCGTTATCGACACATCACTATTGTCAACACCATCAACATTACGTTCATGATCATAATTATCAGCATCGATATTATCAACATAATATTTTCAAATTAGCATCGTCTTCATTATTAATATCATCTTCATAATTACCATCGTCATGCTTCATCTTCATCAACGTCATCTTCGTCATGATCATCGTCATCACGATTAACATTGTCGACATCTTCATCACCATCGTTATCGATATCATCACTATTGTCAACACCATTACGTTCATGATCATCTTCATCGTCACCATCAATATTATCGACATCATATTTTTTTCAAATTAGCATCGTCTTCATAATTACCATCATCATGCTTCATCAACGTCATTATCATCATCGCAATCAACATTGTCAACATCTTCATCATCACCATCATCAACATTGTCAACATCTTCATCATCACCATCAACATCCTCATCATCATCACTTCCCCCCCTTCCCCCCGTCATCGTCGTCACGATCATCGTCAGCATCATCATCACCACCATCACTGCTTCAAAGTTATTGTAATGATTACTTCAAAATAACAATAAATATTTATCAGTATTCATAAAAATAAATCAAAGGTTTGTAAAGATGTTGTGAGATTATTTTCTTTAAAAAAAATAATTTTAAAGACATGATGAAGACTTACATTCCATTTAAAAATAACTTCAAAAGCACACAAGTTCTAATAAAAATGGACACAAGGAAGGAATACAAATTCTACATGGGTAGTGAAATTTATTTTGTTGTACATTTTTCTTCAATTTTTTACAAGAAATAATTCAATCGCACAGAAAGAATTAATTTTAAATTCTAGGTGGCTACTTTTTCAATCTGATGGATATCACAAAATATTTCCCTTAAATTCACTATGATGATTTTAGGGGCTACCTACTCATTTCAGGGGGCTATTTGGAAAATTGGCAGGTAAATTTGCCCTCAGCCCCCGTGTATTTCCTAATTGATAGACAAGGGTGATCTTTTCATATTAATCATCCATTTGCAAAATAGTTGTGAAGGGGCAGGGTTTCAATGCTCTTTTAGTAATAATTATTTATGAATGACTAAAAAGTCTAAATATAATAGAGTCAGGTTTATAATAAGACTGAGGTTTCAGAGCCGAACATCGAACTAGGGTTTTCTACAGCTCAGTCGGTAAGAGCGCCGGTCTAACAATTCGGAGGTCTCGGGTTCGAATCCCGTTGAAATCTCATTTTCTTTGCTCTTTTTAAATCACATTATAATAGAGTTCGACGGGAATATAAAAAAAAAATCTAATTTCTCATGTGCAAGAGATGAGAATAAGGCTGTCGATTTCGGGTATATTTACTACCCGGGACTCGCGATAATTTTTTCGGGTGAGTCCCGGGTACCCGAAATTGATAAATTTGTTGATTTCGCTATAGGCATGTCATGCCGCTGGGAAACATGTTCATTCAAGTGACAAAAATGCAGCGCATTTATGACAATAAATCATCTTATAAAATTCGTAAATCAATTTTTTGCTTTTTTTCGGGATATCGAGTATCGATTTTTGCGCCCGGGACTCGACATTTTTCGGCGGGACCCGGGTACCCGGGACTCGTCAACAGCCTTAGATGAGAAACAATGCGATGTTAAGGCTGGCTAGCTAGGGAGGTCCGGAAGGACCAGGGAATGGTGTGTACTTGTATGGCATCGGTCTGTTGAAGTGGTGTCATCAGTAGTACATGTAGTCCTCTCAACTTGCGTAAGGCCTGAGCATCACATCAGAGCAAAGGTATACTTCTAGATCAACTGTAAACAGATAAAGAGATGTGGCAGGGAAGGAAAAATAAGAGATGTATTCCATTATATTTGTCTGTTTCTAGCAATTTTGTCTTAGGCAGGGTTTGTCACTAGCACTTGCCCTATTGCCACGTTAAGTACAAATTTATGCCTGGCAACGGTCAATGGTATATTTTGCTTGCCCGACCAGCAACTAAAACTTCTGTTCAATATCACAATGTAAGAAAAGTATGATTCCTTGTGTGTAATCTTATCTTGAAACAAGAGTAAAATAAGCCAAGCACATCGTCATTGAGCTACCTCCATGTCAACTATTTCCCCCAATCTTACAAAATATTTACAGAAATATTTAAATGATTGAAAATGAGCAAAGAAAGATAGGCTTTGCCGGGAGTCGAACCTGAGACCTCCGGATTGCTAGACCGGTGCTCAAACCATCAAGCCACAAAGACTTTTGAATGGCGGGCGTTCCCATGAAACCCTTTTCAATGCTCGATTAGTCAGAAGCTATATAAACTGAGCCTCTTCGTGGTTTGATGGTTTGAGCACCGGTCTAGCAATCCGGAGGTCTCGGGTTCGATTCCCAGCGAAGCCTATTTTTCTTTGCTCATATTCAATCATTAAAATATTTATCAGATTAAACAAAAAGGTATTATGCTGTGAACTTGTTATATTCTTTCCTATATTCCTGTAGCTTAATGTTTCATATTTATAATACAAAATAATATAATTCTAGAGTAGACCCCAGTCAAATGTATCCCCAGTCTAAATTAATGGAATACTTACATGGACTTTGGTAAACACTGACCCCAGATCTTCATGAATTCATCTTCATCTCGTCTGCGTCCTCAATTACGTTAGGCTGTACGGTTTTGCTTTCATTCCCTCAGTCCTCAGCATGAACATGATGGCGTTGAAATCCAAACTTTGAAGGCCTAAATTTGTAAAACAAAATTCCAGTAGAAACAGAAAAATAAATGAAACTGAGTGAATTATAAAACTAAAAGTCTGACTTTATCATATGAAATAAATATGAACTGGTGATATATGTTACTCGTTAGTTTCAAGGCAATGGCTAGAGCAAGAACTGTATTATCCATGATTTGAAATTGAATAGAGGTAGTTTTGATTTGTTAACTCACAAATTATACAACTTGACATCGACAACATTCAACGTCATCAATTCAATTACTAGTTGATTGTACTGGTTCGACATGCATAATTTTGCGTAGAATGTGTCTATTCGATTAAAGAACATGTGTATGTGCCGCGTGTAAATTGTAAATTTTGGCTAATTTACTCCTGTATCGTGCATCATTCAATATGCTTGGAGAGCGATGGTAGAATGCTAGCGCCGTGGTATTATAATCAAAATTAAGCACAGCATTTCCGCTGCTCTCCACATTGTTGTGGCGGTAATCTATAACTCCTAGATCAGCGAATGCCAGTACTCACAACAACGATCTCCAAAGTATTGCACTCATTTTGAATATGTTGAAAATGTATTTGTTTTTGTCATTATTTTCCCCGTCAATGTCACTCGTCGAAGCTAAATACCCACCCATCATGCACTAAATGAATCATGAAAGTAAAAATCCATTACGATATTATAATTGTTGGTATTCTATGTCAAATTGCGTAAGACTTACCAAATGGCAATAGCATGCGTGTATCACTGCCAAACGGAACACAACTTTACATCCAACACGCAAATTTCGATCTTGTTTTTGACTTTTGTTCTAATATCTGAAAAAATATTCACTTAGAATTAATTTTGTCATGTTTTTTCCGTAGACTAATCACTAATACTAGTATTTGAATTATTTTATTATTTTGTTTCGATGAAATAAACTGAATTCAACGAAGAATATGTGTGCTTTGTGTGCGTGTTTTTTAGTTGCGAAATGACTTTGGCTTTGGTCTTGGAGCACTTCTAGTTCTAGCTCCTGCCACTGACATGGTCATCGGCCATTTCTTTTGTTTGGCATGCGCCAGTTTGTAGAATAAACGGTCTATAAAATGATGGGCAAATGATGAATACAAACTCAAAATTCTATAGTTCATGCAATGAATTTAATTTAATTTAGATATACCGAAACTCACCAATTATCTCTATTATTTGGATCAAGTCTGGACATATGGATTCACTATCGGCCTCGCTCCATTCACACCACCAGCACCATCATCGTCTTCCCCTCCGCCCCGGGCCCCGTTAGCTCTGGCCTCCGGTTCGTGCTGGTACGCGCGCATGGGGTAGTGCAGCCGCTGCGCCTCCTCCGAGCCGTCTCTGACTCTGTCATATCTTCAGCCGTCATCATCATCATCATTATCTTCTTCCCCTTCCGTTTCCAATTCTCCCAACTCACCATCATCGTTATCGCTGTCGACAGAAGATTCATCTGAGTCATTCTCTTCAATCTCTATTTCAAGTTCTAGCGCGAGTTCCGACATTTTGGCCTTTCTTTGAACGCTATGTATGTTGCACGCTTGATTGAAATCATATACAAAGTCGGCGGGAGCTGATCGATACACGGTACGGTACGGTCGCTATACGCTTGTCGTACACAATGAATGACGTCATACTTTTGGCAGAGTTTCGGAGGGGTCCATGAGACGAATTATGAAGTAGTGAAATGGCAATTTTTGCTGGAGGGCTATTCCGTTCCATTGATTCAGCGTCATTGGAAAAGTCAACATTTGTATACCATATAATGTATTGTTTCATAAAATACCAAATATAAAGCGATTTAAAATCAACAGAATTCTCCTTTAAGAAATGAAAGTGCCTCAGTAGAATTGATATAAACAAAATTGTAATCGCATGTAATGGCAAGGACGATCTGTCTTGAATATTTCCTCTTTTTTGCAGTTTATTTCTGGTTATCCCCTTTCATCAAGGTGAGAGAAATTAAGATTAAAGATTTAACTAATTATAATTCACAAATATGTTGCATCATATCTTGATTAATACTGAAAGAAAGTTTGGCATCAAGATTAAAGGTATAGCTGCCTATAATTCACCAAATTTTGCATCATATCTTGATTTATACTTGTAAAAAAATTGTTTGGCAGCAAATTCATGCAATTTGTACGTACGAAATGGGGGGGTCAATGGGTAAAATCCGGAGTATTTGTGCCAAAAGCTATTTTTACTGGTGATATTTCAGTGGGATTCTACTATTTCATTTAGAAAAACTCAATCTTGGCTAGGCGATGAAAGAGTCTAAAAAGAATATCACTGGCATTCACTGCCAAGTTTGTACCACGCCCCAAGGACAATTTTACAAGTCCCTCTCACAGCCACGAATCAACAAGTCCAAAGTGTCCAATTGAGAAAATTCTGAGTTAAGGGACTTTATTTGTAATTCCCTCTCCTTCTTAACTTGGATCACATCTTAATTTATACTTCAAAGTTTGGCAGCAACGTCTAGCCACTTACGTAAAGAGTGGGGATTTCTCACAAATCACTGGATCCCAACAAAAAGAAAGTATCTTTCATTGGTTAAAAAGTGCAACATGTTGCCTTAAAGGGATCTAGTAACTTTGTTGACATGCAAAAAGTGATGAATGGTTGATGCAATGTATATTATTATTATCTCATATGTCCACAGGGTATTGTGTGAAAATTTCAAGTCAAATGGACATTGCATGGCCAAGTAATGAGCGAAAATGCAAAGTGATATTCAATAATTCACTGCACTCACTTTGTACACAGAAGAAAAACTCGCCCGGAGTTTTTCTTATCTGAATACTTTGATCGTACATATCTTTGTAACGAAAGGGAAATTTGAAAAACCGAAACCTGTCCCATGATTTTATTGTTAATACGAATACAACAAGGTATGAGGGAACCGCTAGAATGACAAATTTATTTTGAGGATTTGGACAATGTTACTAAGTCCCTTTAAATGGCAAATTTATGACTTGGATCAAAACATAGAATAGAGGTCTATGCTACATTTGTTGGCTTTTCATCTCATAGACGGAAAGTTAAAGTGGTTGAAATGTATTCTTCACAACAAAGATGGTACCTGGAAGGTTAACTGTAACTTCCCGTCCCTCCCTTCATCCCTTTAACCCCCCACCCCCCTCCCTTCCTCCTAAATCGTCCATCTTCCTCATTCTAAATCAATTAATCAGTCTGAGGAAATCTGATTTGCAGGCAGACTTACCACAAGTGTGAGAAAATGTCTTCATGGAACACATCGTCGATGGGCAATTAAAAGGACAAATTGACGGTATCGATAGCAAAAAACGATACATACTTTTTTTGAAGAAACAACATTTTGGGCAATTATTTTCTTTAAATGCCAAATTCAGTAACTATGTTTAGTGAAAAGGTTAGGTAGGCTTTATAGCTACCAAGTCGTTTCATTTGGCGTATGCTCTGTTCTTTTTAACGGAGTTATTACGCATTTCTTATATTGTCCTTATTACACGCGATATGATGCGCCGATATCGTGCACGCAAAAAGGACAATAATACAATAATATCGGCCAATTTGCCCTTTTAATTGCCCAGCGATGACATAAGGATAACATGCAATGGCATACCCAGGGTCAATTCAGGTTGGGGGGTAAATGGGGTGGGAGCAAACTGGTGGGGAAAGGGGCAACATGGGGGAGGGGCCCATTGGGAGAGTGGGCAAAGTTGGGGGAAATGGGGGAGGGACAAATAAGGGGGAAGAGGTAAAATGAGAAAGGGGGCGAATTAGAGGGCATGAAGTGGGGGGGGGGGGGGATTACAATCCCAACGAGGAAGGGCAGCATATACATGTATATACAAACTTAAATTTAAAAAAAGTAGAATTGGTATTATACAGGTCTACAATTAGACTTGGCCTGCTGGCCCTGCACAACAATAAGCTTTGGGCAACCTTCTATTGATGTTGAATTTGACTTGCACAACTGGGGGGGTGGGGGGGGGGGGGGGGGGGGGGGGGGCTCAATAGCAGACTTTCTCACATTTGTCTTTGTCCTAAATCAATCGCCCAATCGGGCCACTATGAAAAACAGTTAATTTCTGGCATTGATATATCATTTCCTCATATTGAGCAAGTAGCCGTAATGGGGGCCAGTGTTCCTGTACGTAGGGGTGCACACTTCCCCCACCCCCCCCCCCCCCCCCACCCCACCTATTTTCACTCCCTTAGCGAAGTCATGTCCTTATTGTAGCGGAGGGACAGGGTGGTGGAAAGGCTGGCTGGGACTATTAGTCGGGTGGGTGGAGATCTGGTAATTAATCTAATTAATCTAATTAATCTAATTATTATATCCTTGAAGCCTCCTTCTCTTTGACACAAAATTGTTTGGAGTGTTGCTATATAATCCTGCATGTTTATTTAATAGTTGTTGTTTGTTTAGGGATTGATTGCGGTACTTAGCAAATTAATTTATCCAGACAGCTTACAGCCAATTACCCCCATGCACATACACAATGATTCTTCAAGTTTTTATACAGCAAACTAAGCAATAAATATTTCCTGTTCTAATATCAAACCCCAAAAACAAAACAAAATATTCTTGATAATGATGATATTTACTAGTCTAATATTTACCAATCAGTTGAATAAACAAATTGGGAAGTCAATTACAAATGTCTTTCACTCTCCCTTCGTTTTTTAGTCTAGTTATTAACCCCTTGCTTACGGGAACCGGATGGGCTATGTACAAAGTCTATGGGGATTTTAGAATCTGGAAGGGAACGGGTTAACTCTCTCTGCATTTGAGCGCCAATCTGCAACAGCCATCAGACATCTCTATATTAGATCACACGAGGGCAGTCTTGTAGGCTGCACAATGTTTCCTCCAATTTTCAAAGGTTTGCATCAAATTAGGAGAGCTGAGCTTGGACAATATATACATGTATGGTTATTTTCTATCACAGTAATATCTGGAGCAAATTAAAGGGCTAATTATTAGGGCTTATTAAAGGGCCTATGGCCTATAAAGGTAAATCAGGCCATGAAGCACCATTTTATGCTCTGTTTTTTTAAATCTCCATTTATTGTGTAATTATGTTTGATTGTAAAGTTGTTTGCAATCTATGTTCGTTCACATTCTCATCTTTTTATATTGATGCGCTGCGAGAGTCGAAAAAAGGAATGTGCTCGATATAAAGTAGCCACCATTATTACTATTATTATTACAACATCATAACGTCAAATCAAAACGTACACTAACAGAATTGAGGTCGAAGTGTACATGTGCTAATTTTTTATTTTATACGTGCATATACTGTATATATGTTCCTTAGTTTTAAAAACAGAACTACAAAGCTCTCCAAAACTTGTATTGGGGATAGATAGAAGTGGAAAAAGGTGAAGTTTTAAAAATAACAGAACAGGATGAATTCAATCTTACAAAATTACTCTGAATGGCTCATTGGTTACGAGTCACTGTGCCCTTATTCACTTTATTACGGCAATAAGTCTAAGTCTGTAAATCTCTGTGTACATGACGCACATTTTTCTCCGCTGGAAAAATGCCAAAGTGGGGGGTGCCTCTTATGTACAGACACAGGAGAAAAAAAAGAGACACCATGTAGTGATTTTTTTTTAGTCACCCTGTAGTGCAGTTGGAACACATAGGACACTGGTCTTTTTTTTTTTTCCTCATTGCTGTGTCGAAAAAGTGGGATGTGTCTCATACACAGGTGCGTTCTATACACGGAGATTTACGGTAATTCAAGTTTAGAACGCAGCCCACTGAGAGTGCAAATCACTTACACAACTTTAGACAAAGAGGGAGCTGTTTAATAAAAATCTTCAAGATGGCACAAGTTTGATTTTCAAAAAATAGTCTGATGCACAGATTAAGAATATACCGGTATATATTATTGTGATGTGTATGTCCAGTTGCCTAAACACTGACTTTTTGTTTTACTTGCCCCAATGAATTTTCAAATTTTACTTGCCCGAACAGAAAATGTACTTGCCCCCCCCCCCCCCCCCCCCCTCTCTCCCCCCAAAAAAATTAAAACAAAATAAATAAATTAAAAAATAATAAATAAATAAATTTAAAATTTTTTTAAAAAGGACAAATTAATTGTGTTAGGTTGCTCTATCTGATTGGCAAATTTTAGGGTTAAGGAGTATGTGCTTGTTTTTCTTGCCTTTGACTTTGACGGGTTAAATTCTTTTGAGGAGCAGTGACCTTTTTTTGATAAAGGATGCAATCAATTGAACTATAAGCTCTTATAAGATGGTATCTTTCCTGTTCACATTCTTCATAAATACCATGATGAGTAATTTTAGTTTCTTGGAAAAAAACACTCGCATCTGCCTAGTCATAATCTAGAGTAACAGTGATGTTGGTTCAGACTTGACAAACGATAATTTCCAAATATTTTGGGGTACAAACAACCTTGATATGAAAAGGTGTCATAAAGAGAAACAATTTCTTGAAGATATTTATCAAGGATACGATACTTATTGAGGGTTGTTAAAACCAAAATTAACTGGTTAATAATTATGATATCTTTCTCCAAACCGGTACCAAGAGTAAATGAATACATTGTTTGCATGTTTACACTGTTTACATGATTTATTAGAATAAAAAATATATCAATCATAAATTCAACATCAATAAAATCAGAAAGCAATTCTACAAATTATTAAGTGATTAACATTATTAATGTTGATATATTTTTAATATAAGATAGTACAATGCCCAAATAATACATTTATTACAACATACTTTTATATAAAGGCATCCTATATATTAACAAACAGAAATATTAAAAGGATATTAGTAATAATTCTAATAATTATCTCCTGTCGCTCAGAGTTACATTAATGTGATTACCCATTGGCAAATCTGCCAAATCTATAAAGAGATACATTATTGTGATCAATACAAATTATTATCATTGTTGATATGTGTAAAATCTGAAATACATTGCCCAATTTATGATAAATGTACATTATAAAATAGTTTTACATAAATGCATCCTATCATCCTATGTACAGAAATATTAAAAGGACATTAGTAATAGTTCTAATAAGTATATCCTGTCGATCAGGGTTACATTAAAGTGATTCACTGGTTGGATCACCTTGCTCCAACCAAAAATGAATGTCGTGCCCCAAATACTTCAACATGAATTTAAATCATTCTAGTTTTGATAAACATATGGCAGGCCAAAGCACCTGTAGCAGCATATGACCTACATAATATAACAATTGTTATAATGTGGGATTTACTACATGTTTACTTTTTTGTATATAATGAAAATAAATTTCTGTTTAAAATAGAACTTAAATGGGGCTCTGGAAGCACACTCAAATGGTTAACCGCAGCTCAAGTACTTACTAAAGAAAAAAAAGAAAAAGGACACACGAAAAGAAGAAAAAACAGCACCAATGGGGTGAAGAAGACCTTTATTTTTTGTTTGTCAAGTTAAAATCTGTTAAAGGGATCTAGTAACTTTGTTGACATGTGCAAAAAGTGATGAGTGGTTGATACAATTTATATTGTTAAATGGACCTTATATGGCAGAGTAATGAGCAAAAATGCAAAGTGATATTCACTAACTCATTGCACTCACTTTGTACACTGTTGTGACGATCCAGTGGATAATTTAACATCTGAACACTTCAATCGTAAAGGGAAATTTGAAAAAAAACTGAAACCTGTCCCATATGCTTTTATTGTTAATACGAATACAACAAGGTATGAGGGAACCGCTCAAATTCCAAATGGATTTTGAGGATTTGGACAATGTTACTAAGTCCCTTTAAAAGCTGTTAAAACTTGTGTCCCCCTCATGGTAATCCAGGATCCTCCTGGTGCCCCTTACTGGATAAATCCTAGCTAAGCCATGGGTAAGCGGACAGGTAAATTATGCATCGACAGGTTGTCTAAAGATGCTTAAATCATAAATGTCTGTGTCAGGTTGTCGACCGAAGAGTACAAATGTGTACATATTATGGGCTGATAACAGTTTGACTGGTGCACTATGTAGTTGACAATGGCTAGCATACTCCCCAGGGAGTTGGGAAGGGCCCACCAGGTTCCCATAGGCAATGGGTATAAACTTGTATTTCTAAATGACTGTGTTCACACCAACCCCCAACTGCCAGGTATTTATACTCCTGGATCCAGATCCTGATACAGCTTTTTGTTTTTAAAGTATTATATGTTCCCTACTACATTTTGGATATATACAGGGCTCACCAGCCACCAGGTTACAGTAGGCAATGGGTTAACCTGATACATGTATATGATTCACAGTCACCCATCCACCTGTGGGTTTTTGCACATCACATTTAAGTTACAAAGTAAATTTACGGGGGCTGAGGGTGATTTTGCCCCCTAATTTTCAAAATAGCCCCCTGAAATCAGTAGGTAGCCCCTAAAATTACCATCTAGGGTATAATGTTGAAACAAATTCTGGATATCCATCAGATTGGAAAAGTAGCCCACTAAAATTCAAAATTAATTCCTGCATTGAATTCAAACCAAAAAATCAAATTATCTTTAAAAAATAAAGTGACCCATTTCTGTTTCAACTTTCCTCGAACCAGAATGTTATTTATATAGCATAAAAAACAGTCACAGTGAATTTATGTCACACTAATTTCTTTAATAGCATTTGGGTATGACCACATGGTTGCATGTGCTGTCCTTTCATATACTTAAAACTAACAATTCCAAAGCACATGTTTTAAAAAAGGACACGTTAGGGGTTTCAATTTGAGGACAACAAATTGGATTAACTAAGAGTATGTACAACAATGTTATTGAACATCATGTTTTTGTTTTTTGTTTGTTTTTTTTTGTTTTTTTTTTGGGGGGGGGGGTGGGGGTGGGGGGTGAGTCTGTTGAATATAGATAGACAACCTTGCCCAAACCTGAATGTTCAGAACCAGTGGCTTAGGTACAGGGGGAGAGGGGGGGGGGGGGGGGGGGGAGGCACTGGTGGCATGCCCTCCTCCCCCCCCCCCCCCAATAATTTGACAAAAACAATAACAACATTTGAGGGTAAAAATGTTTACGAAATAAAGAAGTACATAAGGAGTACCATACCCCCCCCCCCCCCACTCCAACAATACAAAACATAAGGTGTGCCCCCTCCCCCCCCCCCCCCCAATAATATGTGTGCCCCCCAATCACACCAACCACGCTACGCCACTGTTCGGATCAGTAATAATGGATTTCCATCACTCTATTGTTCTATTTTTTTATTTTGTAGGTGTATAGGCCTATCCGAACACACGTAGCCATGTTTTATGTAATATGGTCAAAATTAAATTTTCATAGCAATTGTTATCTAAGTAATTTGTAACTCATTGCAAGAGTTTGTTCAATCTCTATCAATTACTCACCCCAGAATGGTCAATATGAATTTACATCACTCTAATTTTCACATTACTTGTAAAAGATCCCAACACATGTAGCCATGTGGCCAGCCTTAATCATGGTCAAACAGACATTTCATGGCATTTGTTATCAAAGTCACATCTTTTATCTGTTACACAAAAAAAAAGATTCATTTTGCCCTTTACCATTAATGCAAGGTCCAGTCATAATGACTTTCATACAGCAGTATAACGATTGTAAATTTATTTGATAGAATCTGAACACATGTACCTACCCATATGCTCTGTGACCATGGTCGCAAATGATATTCTCAGCGCATTTGTTATCAAAGTCACGTACGCTTTTGTTTGTGTTGCTGAACAATATGTGACCGGCTATAGCAAAACCCGGCACTTGTCGGTAAATTTAATGTTTTGAAGAAATGGGCATTTTAAGTTCACACAATGTGTGTAAAAGACCTATGATTGTAAAATTTAAACAAACATATCTCCGCCAATTATTGACCAATTAGATAGAACAAAGCATCAAATGAAAGCTTGTGATGAGGCCTTTGTAATGGTATGAAAATCTACATTTTGATTTTTACCGACAAGTGCAGGGTTTTGCTATAGCCGGTCACATATTCTCATCGCATTTGTTATAAAAGTCATGTATGCTTTTGTTTGTGTTGCTGAACAATGGTGTAAGGACATCAACGTTACCAGGCTCATCTTTACTTCAAATAAATCTGACTAAGAACTTTAAAGATGAATAACAGTTTTGGGAAAGTTACAGAAAACATTTATAATTGATCAATATTGTTGAATAAGTAACATCTAAAAATCCAAACCTAACGATGCGTTAAATGCAGAAATATCGGAAGAAATCCAATACCCGCCCGTGAAATGTATAAATCCACCGCCCGTTCGCACCTGTCCACGCCGCTAGCGCTGGACTAGAGATATCGACAAGCTGGGGACAAGCCCGTATAGCGAACGCAAGTGGTCAAATTGCACGTAGTGTATGCGCGATTCCGCGTTGGCGATATCTATCCGCAACAGATCAATTTATAATTTTGCAAATATATCAAATAGTAGGCGGTTTCTTGGCCAAATTTGTATAATCCCATCTTAGTAAAACTTTATTCTTTCACATGGTTGGTAATAAGAGCGTACATTTCATTTTTAGGGGGTGGGGCATTTCCCACTACTGTCATTCACCTTTAACCTGTTCTCGACTATTTTATTTTGGTATAACAATATACAATGTAGCATGCATTCTCCATATTGCGGAAATACCCCAGCCAAAAGTATTTTGGGGACCCCACCTGAACGGCTCAAAACTTCTTAAAACGACATGCAACACAGAATGGCCTTAGATCTTGAGTGCATACAAACTATCTAAACATGAAACAAGAAAATGCACAATCATCATTAACTAGCTGTACCCGCGGAAATCCGCGGGTTTTTGTGAGAGAGAGGCGATGATGACATAACGATACTTTAAATCTTTACTATTCCCAGAGTCATAATTTAAATAGTATAAGACAAAATAAACACGGGCGACTCAATCCCGCCCCACTACCCGTCGTTGGACGTGGCCCCGATGCATTAGGGTCCCGTCCAACGATATCCGGCCAATGTATAACAAAATCATAATGGTTTAGTACCCATGCAAAGTTATTCAGTTATCCCCCATATTTTATAGAGTCCATAATTTGTTCCGCTTGTATTAAATTAGATACAGTACACTATGTTCGTGTACTTGCTAATATACAGTAGCTTCGCTGCTGACCCCCCCCCCCCCCCCCGCCCCCCCGCGACTCCAATTGCCTGCATGACACATAACCCGTCGTGTCCCATGAACGTTTCATATCCAATCTAAGTTCTCCGGCGTATACATTTTGTCATATTCTTGTGAAACCCGATGATATATTCCGTTGAAGCAAGGATATGGGAGTTCCATGGTTGAAGGGAATAGTAGCCGTCAATACATGCATTGCATAATAAATGAGCAGATACCCCCCCACCCCCAGGCGTCTTCTCTTCGCGGATGGCATAATACAATCATATTACCGCAAGATGTCGAGATTGTATAAAACTCCCCTGCTCCACCATTGTCCACCCCGCTTTATTCACTTCAATGCACTTTGCACGCCCGCTCAGCTGTGTACAAAGCATGTGGGCTCGCGGACTTAATATATCTTACCACAAGCTGGCGCAATTATAGTATCGTGTACGGTAGGGCGAATAGATAGTGACCAGAGACGATGGTCAGCAGGTCAGTGAGCTATGCAAATAAACTACGGTTCGGTGGGGTAATTTGATGACTGCGCGACGTGTATACACGGCTGTACAGCCATTGCGCGTTGTATAACCGCAGCTAAATTGAAGTTGTCGCATTTTGTCGTCCATGCACTTACAAACACGATGCCAATCGGCAATAGCGATCAGTACCATACCATCCGCATAATATAAATATTGATATTTATCAAAACCTTGGTAGTTTCGCAACGTGTTATATCTAAAATGGTTTCTCGATATATTATTTGTTTTATCTACTCCAATTTATATTCTTACAAATACTTTTACGGCGATAAATCGTTAGTCAATGCTCGGCGTCTTAAACGGGCAATCCGCATTGCTGACTTTCCCTTTTCTTCGATCTGGACGACGACCACGGGGCGGGAGCGACTCGGGAATGCCTTATTGTCCTCCGCAAAACGTATATCCTTCGATCCCGACGGTCGGGGAGTCGCCGAATTCTCGGGGTGAGGATATCTCGAGTGGGAGGCATTTGGGGGGTTGAAGCTTACCGTATTAATATAATAGATTTATGAAAAATTAAGGAACGGTTTCATACTGTAAATACCGCATTCATTTACAATTAACTTGATGCTATGATGAAGCCTGATGTGTATTGGGCAATGTCATCACTGAGTAATATTTAAGCTCAAAATTTTAAAAATATATTATACAAGTGAAGTATATCTCCCACGCTACAGATATTCTTGGGCCACCTTCCTCAACATGTTACCTACAGGAACTATGGACTTTGTATAAAGTCTATGGAGACTTCAGAATCTTGAAGGGAATGGGGTTAAAAGAGTTTTATCAAAGCTTGAGTAAAAATATTCCACATGTGAGATAATTTCATCCAAACGACATCTGACATTATGTCCAAACTTCTTCAATCTTCCAGACGATTGACCCTATAATATGGTGTTATACCCCATGCATTCATTACTGAAACCTTGTGTATCTTGTATCAACTCTATGAGAAATTCAAAATCTTGTAGGCAAGGGGTTATTAAAGCTCCTGACAAGATGGGATTTCTGCGAACAAATTAAAGCCAGGTTTTTTTGAGAGGGATCATAAAATTGAGATTTATTTTTTTTGCAAGCTCACTTCCCATCCATGTGCAGGGAAAGTGATTAAGCGTCCATCCTCGGTGAACCCTCCTTTATTAAATGATCAAACATTAAGGTGTGTTTAATGTTTAGAATTAGGAGCCTTCCTGCAATGTTGACACTTTAAAAATGTGTACTAAATGTGTACTAATGGGCAATTCCACCATAACGGAATTACATTCAGAGACGTTTTTTGCTCATTATTTCATTCCCTGCGCAATATTCTCATGACTTAAGTAAATTTTGATACTTATATAAGTTGCACGGGTAACCAGGCTACAACATGATAGGGAAATGGTTTTATATCTTCCATGTGTTGTTGCACACTAGACCAATATGTGTGACCGTAACGGAATTACCGGAGAATGGAGTTTTTTTTTTGCTACAAGTTTGCGTTGAGTTTCTCTGAAATATAAGACACTTTGAAACTGATTTTATGTATTTTTTCTATCTTGATAATGTCAACTTCATTTTGGAACAAGTACGTGCATAAACAACACAATGATAAGTTCACAAATTCACTTTTTTGAAAAAAGACCACTGTAACGGAATTACACAAATTTGTAACGGAATTACATCTCTGAAAGTTACAAGGAAAACTCAATTATTTTGCACTCAACTTTTCTTACATGCTAATGCAAACATCAAGGCTATCTAGCACTTGAATATAAACCATAATTTGACATATCTGTAAAGCAATGTTTGAACTTGTTATGTGTAAAATAAATGAAAATATGGCCAAAATACAAATAAGAGTGAAATTTGAAAAAAATATTGCTAAAATCCAGCTTTATTTCGGTTTATTTTCAGCTTCATATTAGTAGGCAAGAAATTAAAAAGGATTGCATCAATTTAATGAAAGAAAATCCTAGGAACTATGTCCACTAATGTGTGTAACGGAATTACACAACTTGAGCAGTGAAATCAATTTTTCCACAAATCGGTACATAAACAACAAAGAATTCACATTTTAGCTTCAATACTTTTCAAAAATCAATAATTTGACAATAATAACCATATTTGAAGGAAAAAAAAGCAACATTTAGAATTTTTCCTTTACTTCAAGAAAAATGGTTAAATTGTGAAAAAAAATGTACTACATTATGTGACATGCTAAATAACTGCACATAATCAATATCAAGCAACATTTAAACAATTACAAATCACAAACAGGTCAAATCATTCAACTTTCAATGCTATAAAGCCTCGTAAACTTCCTGAATATTGGAAATCTGTGTGAATGGAAATGCATTGTGAATGGGTAATTCCACTGTTACAGAATGACAAATAAGTGATTTTTAGCTTTGTTTTCTTAATCATATTTAAAATTCCTTTCACTTTCACAGTTTTTAAAACTTTAATAACTGGCAGGGGTACTAGAGGTACAACAGAACCCAAGATTGTTACAAATCTATAACACTGTAGCCTCAGGAGACCAAAATACAATCATAACGGAAAGGGGTCTTTCATTCAACACTAAAACTATGTAATGATTTTCTGCAAAAGCTACCCCAAAAAATTCTTCATTGGTAATAAAAACTTATCATTTAAGTTACAAACTTGAATTTGGTACATCTTTTTTTCCAGAAATGATCTATTTTAACCTCTGAAATTACCTTTAAAAGACAAACGAATGTCACGGTAACGGAATTACGCCTGTGAAATCCACCCATGAAAATGCAATTTCTTGGTTACATTTTTCTGCTTTTCTGCTTATAGTCATTAGTAAAGAATGTGTATGCATTGTTCATCACAAGCTCTTACATAAGGACCAGAACAAATCCTGAAGTTATGTGTGTGCGTAACAGAATTACAAGAAAATCGAGATTTGTTATATAAACTCTTGTTATATTCTAAAATTATTCTTTAAAAAATTCATCCTAAATTGATCTTAATTTACTCTCAAATCAATTTGGAATGCGTTTTCATCCATTCCATGAAATACGTGTATAGATGTATATATCGGATATAAACGTGTATGATCCTCAAACAAAAAGTTGGCATATAAAATATAAATATGGAATTGCCAAAAATGAAAGACACCTTTAAATAGGAATTCCCATTTGAAAATGCAAATACTTTGTACATCATTCTTCTTTGATCTGCATACAGAAGCACACTGAACACTCAATGTATTCTGACTTTATGATAATGAATAAAACATGTGTATCTTAGCCTGTATTATGTTTAGTTTTGAATATCTTGAAGCCTATTCTGTATTTATGTTTAATTTTATATGCTTCAGTTTAATACAAATTTACATAATTAATGATGAGTTATGAGCCTTTAACTGATCAATGATATTCAAATCTACATACAATTACAAAATTATTAATATTAAATCTTCTTGAAAGTTGAAGGTATGATTTATATCTTAAAATACATGAATGTAAATTAATGTGAGAAAATAAATGTAGCACCAGTGTCATACTAATCACTGGATATTAAAAAAAAAATTGTATTGTTTTTGTTTTTCCCTTTCTAAAGTACAAACATGAATCTGCTGCATCTTCATAATTTCAGTCAAGTGGTTCTTGCTGGAAACTAATTTAATGATAGAACATTATCATCTCTATTATGTTCATGGAGAGATTAGAGAAATTATCTATCGTGTATCAATTTAGTTAAATCACCATTGATGCAATAATGAAGCATGAGGGTACAATGAGTCACATAAAGTAACATTGTACAGTACTTGTATAATGACTTATTGTCTACATGGCTACAGTTCATGCTATTTAAAGGGTATTTCTACATTGAGAACAAGAAAAAAAATTATTTTCAGCAATATCATTCAATACCTTACAAACCATGTGTGTGTAATTCCGTTACGTAACGGAATTACTAATACCGTTACGCCAATTTTTGAAAAAGTAGTGACATTATTTCAGAAAATTATGTTGGAAGTTCTTAGGACTGTGGTGAAGGAAGAGAATTCACAATGACATGACTAAAGAACAAGTAATAAGATATTGAGAAAAACTTATTACGTTTTATCGTAACGGAATTACGATCAAATATGCATAGATTTCAAAAATTTCTCCAAAAAAAAATGCAATGAAGTTACTGCCCATGCTTTACAATTTGTGATTGTTGCTACATTGTATGGAAAATATGAGAAAAAGAGCAGAAACAATCATTGAATTAAAAGATTCACTTCATTTTCATGAAATGAAGCTGATTTATGAATAAAAGGTCATAAATTTCTGTTCAATTCAAGCAGAAATATTTGCAAAACCAATAGAGCTATACACAAATGGTTTTCAGTTTCCTAAAATTCAAGTTTTCCTCTATCGATAACAGTTTGATTTTGGGAAGATTGCTCAACTTTGAGATGTGGTGTTTTTGCCTTCTCTCATACGGAATTGCCCTAATGTGTAGAACATTGCTGTGGAAAATTTTCTTGTAGACTGACAATAAGACTTCCATCTCAAAACCATAATATGCTAGCCTCCGCACAAACCCCTTTTCTCTACTGTCCCATTTGGGCAAGTCAATTTATAATTTGTCAAATTTTACTAGCCCGAACAGGCAATTTACTACCCCGTTTACTTCCAGATTAGATATGTAGCTGACCAATAATTTAGTTGCCCGACCGGGCAACCAAAATAGGCTAATTATGAAATTGCACTTGACCGTCATCAATTTTTGTTTGCCCTGGGCAATAGGGCAAGTGCTAGTGACGAGCCCTGCAATATGTAAAATTATATGCCATATCAAAACCACGAATATCATTGTTTTAATTCTCCACATTTTGTTTAAATTCTACTTCTTTTGTTTCATCAAGGATTTGTTTTGCTTTAATACACTATTTCATTTTTCCTCAAAAGCATACATGATGTCAAAGGATATGCCATATCAAAACTACTGATTGAAAGTAATTGCAGTTTTCTTTCGAGGAAAAAAAATATTTATTAAAGTCATCTTCTCCTGGGAAATTAAAGTTCATCCTCCCACTGGTTCCACATTCACAAGGCAAATTGAATCCCATATCTCATAGACAAATCTCAATACATTGTCTGTTATGTTTCCTGAAGTCCTGAAGAAACCTTGAAGAGTGGTCACACTGAACACGAATCCCCACGAATAGACCCACGAATGCAGTACGAATTGGTACAAATCAATGGCAAGCCGTTTTTAACATTTATTCCTATTTCTTGATATCAATAATTCAATTCTTGATATCAAGAAATCGAATTCTTGATATCAAGAAATGCATTCTCGATATCAAGAAATGCATTCTTGATTTCAAGAAATACTTTTCGGTATTGGTAATACTTGATATCAAGAAATAAGCTGATATCAATAATTCAATTATTGATATCAAGAAATAGGAATAGATGTTAAAACGGCTTGCCATAGATTTGTACCAATTCGTACTGCATTCGTGGGTCTATTCGTGGGGATTCGTGTTCAGTGTGACCACTCCTTTGATAATATCAATCTTGGAAGTAGGTACTTAGTTGTAAAGGCCAGAATCGAGTATTTAACAAGACGACCATCAGTATGTCTACTCTATACAAAGGTACACACAATTCCCCCTCCAAAGGAATTCATATTATTTTGGTTCTAAAGTGCTCAATATTTGATTTCAATTTCAAATAATATATAATTGACTTTAACAGGCTGCATTCGTTTAAGCCTAAATTCACAACCCTGCTTTTTCAAAAACCATATTAAGAGCAATTGGAACGTTAAATTCCCTCAATATTTACAAATGAAAAGTCAAATATAGACAATAAAAAAACATAAATATAAAAAAACATAAATATAATATATAAAAATACAGGGTGTGTTTTTAGACCAAACCATATCATCAAATCGTGCAGCATTTACATAATTACACACATTTTAAATATATTGCCGCATAGATATGATGAACTCTCACAACGAGCCTGATAAACTTCAAGAATCGAAACTGACAGCAGTCATGTGCACCTTATACTGTTTCCTTTCTGGAAATACAAATTTTAAAAAGAATTTGCAAGTAGGAAAAGCTTTGTTGACAGTATTTAAAGTTCTGCTCCCAAAAGAGCAGTACATCAACATCTCTATGATCTCTCCAAGAAACAGAAAATTATGTACAAACAAGTATTGATAAAATTTAAAAAAAGTGGAGATCAAAATTAGCACTGTGGTTATAAAATGTAAGAAAGCATTTTGTTTTAATTCCACCACATTTTAAAATTAATTTGTAAGGATATTTAAGGATAAGTTGCCCTTAACCAAGAAAATATATATAGGGGATCGGGCAAACATATCATTTTGGATAAATCTTTCTATAAAAGCAGTTTATCCTACTAGGAACCCGACATGAAATTCTCAAGCGATAATTAATTGACCATGACATATCTAGAGTCCAAGCACCAATACTCGGTAATGAAATGCACAAGGCGATTAATTTATCAACTTTCTTAGAAGGCAAACTAACTCTATAAAAATCAAAATTAAATCAACCTGTTGGTCAATAAAATAATTGCCCCTTCCCAGCCAATTTGTAAGCCTTCCCATGCTACAGTCATAACACTACGCAATCTTTCAATGGAATTCTAATGCAGCATGGCAGATCAGCAGTTAATGGGGTCAAAATTAAATAACTTGAACATCTTTTGACCCCGTTGCACGAGATAAAGTGGCCATAAATTGACCCCTCTGAGGATTTTTCCACCCATAGGCTCTTCCTCTTTTCATTAATTCGACATGTGACTTTGGATGATACAGCCAAAAAATTGGGACAAATCCATAAAAATTAGGTCCTTATGGGAGATACGGCCTGTCTGGAAAATGGTAATGAAATTCATGCTTCGTTTGTGATATAGTTGAGTTTTATGAGACAGGTGCTACTCAATCGCAAGAAATACAGAAATATTGTGAAAACTCTCATATTTTGGTACTTATTATGATTAGAGGGATATGGGATGTTTGACCATACAACTATTCCTGTGATATTATAACGCTAGCAATTAATTCCCCTACAGAAATCTAAGTGTGTTGCAAGCCAGCGACAAGCTTAGTATTAAAGCGATCTCTGCCCGAATTAAGCTTGCGAACATTTATCTACACGCTTAAAATATGCCGCATGCTCACAATTTCATCAGAGATTGCCTATTAAGCTTGCTGCTAGCTAGTCGCTGCACGCTTAAGATTTCTGTAGGGAAGTCTATTTTAATAGACCCTACATGTAGGTTCAACTGAACGTTAACCTGTTCCAGATTATTTGATTTTGGTAAATTATATATATAACAAAATACTTTTTACTTGGGATGGGGTCTCTAGAAGGAGAATGCATCTTTCACTAAACTCAAATCCTCTTCAATGGATTCTTAAAGATTTCCAATACAAAGTCATGAAAACTTTACACAGTTATTATAATGCCACATATAAACCTGTTTGTTGTATTTTAGGATGAACCCATGGAAGATTATATGATTTTGGTATAACATGCATTCGCTATAGACCGCAGTCTGAGTATTTTGGGGAACAGTCCTGAATGGGTTAAATAGGTAAAATGGCTTCCTTCCAATCCATCCTTTTCAAAGAATCAAATTTCCCCTACAAAGTCTCGACTAGTGACTCAATGTGCAGAAAATAGACCAAAACTAACCCCAAAATATAATAAAAACCTACATGCACGTCATGGTCTTTTGCAGCAAAATTATGAGAGTCCCCCAAAAAAGGTTACAGTTGGAAAACAGAATCAAAGTTGGAAATTAAATTAGAGTTAAAACTGATTTATTGAAATGGAATCAAATTCATGGGAGAAGGAGTTCAAATTCAATGGTCATTGAACCAATATAACACTACCAAAAATAGTACAGACCAGCGGCGTAGCATGGTCGGACTGATTGGGGGGCACCCAACATTAATGATGGAGACACACCCTATGTATTTCTTTGTTTTTTCAGCACGTGTTTGAGTGAGCACAAAATGTCCTAATTACGCCATGAATGACCGGGCCGCCCTGTCTAATGCATGACCCCACCCATGACAATCTCTTATATTTATTAAAGGACAAACGAGAAATTGTTTGAGAAGCCAGTCTTTGCAGTCACCAGACAAAAACACATATGGATGAGAGCCTTTCAGGAAATTAAAACAGACAAAATGCTTCTTCCAATCTAGCTAGTCTGATTACATTAGTTATTTTGAAATACAATTTGTTTTACATACAATGAAATACTATATGGGCTTACCGTACAAACGTCTTGTTTCATGCTAAAAAAAACAGAAAACCTTTTTTAAAGACTGGACTGAGGGGGAAGGGATGACTTCTCCATCACCGCACTATAACCCACAGAAGGATGTGATCTTTGTCAGGAAATCATAAATGGCAAACAACTTCTTAAAAGTC
This sequence comes from Echinarachnius parma, assembly GCA_037951105.1. Taxonomy (NCBI): domain Eukaryota; kingdom Metazoa; phylum Echinodermata; class Echinoidea; order Clypeasteroida; family Echinarachniidae; genus Echinarachnius; species Echinarachnius parma. The sequence goes on from JBAMJV010005015.1 coordinate 197,411, forward strand.
TAGCCAGTCAAAAAGCATTAGATATAAATACAGTCATGTACTATGCATGTGCAACCATGGGATAATTGAGCAAATGTCTCTGCATGTATCGAGTATGTAATGGATTGAATGTAATGTATGTACGGTATTAGAAATATTGAGAAATTAAAATTGCTTTCTAACTTTCAAGTACAGTAATATAATAACTGTCAGTTTTCATGGATAACACACGATTTTTAGCTGCTAAAATTTAGTTTTACAAGAAAGTCACTTTCCTTTTAACGTGAGACCAAAAAAAAAAAAACTTTTTAGACTGAACTGGGGGAAGGGGTGATTTCTTCATCACCGCACTATAAACCACACATGGATGTCCGATTTTTGAGGAAATCATTAATGACGTAACGCTTCTCCCACAATGTCTCATATGTCTGGCTAGCCATATTGCATTAATAACTAAAGTGCATAATATATAATACACTACTAGTACACATTCAATTCACAAAGAGGGTACATCAAACTTTTTATATGTTCTGGATTATTAATTAGGTCCCTTATGATAAGTACATACTTGTAGTGTTGTACACAATATATATATATGTAACAATCACAGATTCATCTCAAATATCTTAAAACTGACCATCAACTTTCATAAATCATATATCTAATGATCATCATCATTCCAAAAGTCATCTCCAGTCTCCATAACAGCACTTTGTAGGAAAGAAAATCCACCCACTTTATTTACCAAGTACTCTATATATTCTTGATATCTACATGTATATAATACGTGTGGTTTACGGGTACACCATGTGAGATGGGTGGATTGGTAAGTCCTGAAAAGAAATATGGTAGTCCTAGGAAGGACTGTTGGTGTAGTTCTGAAAAGAACTGTTGATATTCTTTCTAGGAGAGTTCTAAAAAGAACTGTTGGTAGTCCTAGAAAGGACTGTTGGTAGTCCTATAAAGGACTGTTTGGATAGTCCTGAAAAGGACTGTTGATATTCTTTCTAGGAGAGTTCTAAAAAAGAACTGTTGGTAGTACTAGAAAGGACTGTTGTTAGTCCTAGAACGGACTGTTGGGATAGTCCTGAAAAGGACTGTTGGTATTCATCTCAAATACATGTATATAGTTCTGATCCTGTATAAGGTGTAAATAGTCCTTCACATTATCCTAAAGTAACTCCTTGAACAAATTTACTTTTCCCTGGGCCTTAAATTTGCTTTTCGCAGGGTCTTTTTAAGTTGCTTTATGCTGTATTTTAACAAACAAATTGCTCCATTTTACTGTTCACTAGGCCCCATTCCAGAGGGAAAATAGAAGAGTAATATATATATCTACTGCTATTGTATCAACTGTCCAGAAGTGGCCAGAGTGGCAATGCCTGAACCAAATTAATATAGTTTTTCAATTTGCTTAATGTGTTTTTTTTTATCGTAGTAGTTTTAAATAGCCATGTCCTGTTTTTTTGTAGTTCTGTAACTGTTCTAACATTGTACTGTTTCGTGTACCTTGTACATTGATACTGAAGCATATTTATTGAAATGTATTATTTCTTGGAAAAAACCTTTGATAGGTCGAATGGCCTTTGTTTTTTCCCCCACATTTTGAATTTTGTAAACTGCTTCCTCTTCTTCTTATTGACGTTTTTCTCAAATGTGTATATTTTTATTGTATATTTTACATTGTATTCTGTATTTATACTGTTTTTATTCAGATGTGAAAATAAACTTGAAGAATTGAATGCGGACGAGAATGGGGCGGTGAAAGGTCAACATGGCAAGATGGGGCTTTGCCCCTGAAGAAGATACTCTCTGCGACTGCGGAGAGACTCAGACGATGGACCACATCTTGCAGTGCGGCAGGACGGGTTGCACGCCTTAATCACTCCATAATATGAGACGTTCTGTTGGTTTGAAGGTGCATATACAATAACTAAGCCTAATACCAGTCCAGAATGTGGCGAGGTGACAATAGTGCAATGGTCACTTATTGCCTTGGATTAGAACGGTTTTGCTTCTCCATCTAATAATAAGAACTACTTACTGCCCACTTGGCCACTTGCAATGGCCACTGGAGTGACTGCACTACATAAGATTCCCTATGGATTAGGACAGATTAAAGGTTTCTTTCCGCTGAGTTATACCAAGACATATTAGAAAGCTTATAAGTTATACAGTATTTTATGCACGCAACGGCACACATATATATGCACTCACATCCATGTACATGTACACACATTCTTTCTGAAGGTGAATTTCCTAATTACTTTTAATGTTTCACACTTTAAATCTGTACTTAGTAAATCATTTTCAAACGCAAGGGGGGAAATGTGACGGTGAGCGTAAACAATTATATCGTCCTTATTTTAGAATGCCACAACACTGTAAACTCTATTGAATTTAAATATATATCACAGGTTTGTGGGTTTATTTAAACAGACAAACAAACAGTCCAACATACAGTCAAACCTGTGTATAGTGACCACCAAAGGAAAGCAAGGAAAGTGGCCACTGTAGAGAGGTGACCTCTATAGGCAGGTGCAAAACAGTGGGTTTTTTTAATATCTGCAGTGGATCACTTTTGGTGGCCACGTTATATATAAGCAAGGAAAATTACCTGTTTGAAATTCTTTGATCTTTTCTATTTGCTTAATCCAGACAGCTAGAGCATGCGTATCTTCTTTGTTGTCATTCGGATATAGCAGAGGTTCATAGAATCCATGCAGCCGTTATATCCAGTGTGATTGAATCATGCAACACTCACCTGAACATGGGAGAAAGAGCAGAGAAAACAATTAATTATAAAGTGTATTTATAATAGGTTACAACTGACAAAAATAAAATTATAAATGCATTATGGCATTGGCAATAAATATTTTAGGGGAAACGTACTTCTGAAATTATGAGTACATGGTCAATAGTTCTCGTAAAGGCATTCTCACTACCACCATCATCATCATATTCATCATCATGATAACCATAATAATTATTGTCTTCATCATCATCATCATCATCATCATCTACATCATCTACATCATCATCATCATCATCATCATCATCATCATCATCATCATCATCATCATCATCATCATCATCATCATCATCATCATCATCATCATCATCATCATCCCTGCCACCACTGCTACCACCACCACTACCAACAACAACAATAGCAACACTACCACTGCCACTAAGTTTCAAGAGCTTCTTATATATTTTCTTACTTCATGCTAATAGTCAATTTAGACACCTGTACCCATATTCATGAAACCCTGCTAGCTTAGTTCCTTGCTAAGTGTATTTTAGATGTGCAGTTTATTGAGCAACAAACACGTTTTCCTAGTCCCCAACTAGGGTCAACTGGGTATGCCTTTAATAGCTACCCTCTAATATAACCCTAGTTAGCAACTAAAATATCTTGTGTTTAATTCGTAGCCACACCATCCAAAATAGACTTAGCAAGGAACTACAAAGCTAGCAGGCTTTCATGAATATGGGCCCTGGAAATTAGGTCCAGAAACTTGACCATCTTAACAAAAAAAAGCTAACTACATGTAAAACATATTGAGGTAAGGTTATAGTAGAGAAAGAAAGTTAAAAATTGTTTAGACAGTCTTTACGAAATACTGGAATCTAGACCTTGGGTACACATTAAATAAAATCTATACCACGGTGTATTTGTATATTCTGAATATGTAAACACAATAATGTACAGTTCCATATCAATGTCATTTTCTGATGCAAACTTCCCTGTTGAGTTTTAACTTTCTTCCTCAATACAGAGTTATACAGGAAACCATATTAAAGGGATAGTTGAGTTCTGGTAAGGAGAGTACAGTTTTAGTGAAACTGAATTTTAGTAACCAAAACCTGCATCATTACATTACAAATTAATAGTTATAACTAGAAAGGAACACAAAATTACAAATGACGTAGTAAAGATCATGTTATCATTCAAAAAGAGCCGTTAAAACATAAGAGGGCGCTCTCTAAACACTCATCGGTTTTAACCATTTTGAATAAAATATTGTGCATGTGATGCTTTGTTGAAATAGTGATTAGATAGAGAAATAACCAACAACTATTTAAATACCTATTTTGTAACTTTTTGAAAAGAGGAAGCATTTTTTTGAATTTTTAACGGCTGGTTCAAAATTCTCTAATAAACCCGGAGCCCCCGGGTTTATTACAAATTGTTATATTTATGGATATTTCAGCCGTTTATGAACCGATTTTGATCAAACAAAGATGATTTTATTGTTTAAATATTATGCTCTTTCAAATTTTACACTCAGTTTTTCATTACCTCACAAACCAATTAAGTAGTCTAGCGCCCTCTCTACCAAAACTCAACTTTCCCTTTAAACAGAAGGGAAATATAAGAAACAAATGGCAAAGCTATAAAATGGTATCAACAGACAATGTACTAGGAAATGCCTTGTTTTAATACCAACATAACGGTTTAAGAAACAAATAATTTCACAAATACAATTCTTCTGAAGTAGTCATATAGGAAACATATATCATTTTAAATCATTTCCAATCATTAATGATTATTCTTTGCATATTATTTAGATACAGGAATAAGCCTAAGCTGTATGTATTGGTCCATGTATCAAAACATGCATGCATTATCAATACCACAAACACAGCTTACTTTAAATGACATTCCTTCGATTTGAGTAATCTTTTAAGAAATCATTATCAGAATAACTCATTTACATACCAGTATATATTTGTGACATTCTCTTAACTTGATCTTACATGCAGGCAGTGCCTTTTTTAAAGGAACCCAAAGTCCAAATAACAACCCCATTAATTCCACAAAAGGGGTCAATTTAATTCAATACCGGATCATAAACTTGGAATATTTCAATTAAACTGCAGTCAAAATATGAGTAATATGTTGAAAATGTATGAAAACAAACTCATTTACAAGCACCTACATGTGAAATTCTCTGCATATAAATACAGAGATTCTTTTTTAAAAAAACACCCATAATATAACTCCTAAGTCCAAAGTATAGCCTCATGGTTCCTGTATTGTGGTCACCTTAATTTAATTCCAGATAACAAAAAGTCGAATATTTCAAACAAATATAAATACTGCAGTAGATTCACAAACAAACCCCTAAATTCCTCCAAATATGTGCGGTCACTTTAACCCAATATCATAATAATAATAATAATAAAATAATAATAATAGTAATAATAATAACAATAATAATAAGTAACAATATTAATAATAACAATAATAATAATAGTAATGATAATAATAATACTACTAATAATAATAATAATAATAATAATAATAATAATAATAATGAAAATAATAATACAAAATAATTATAATAATACATTCTATTTATAAAGCGCATACTATGATACATCATCTCTAAGTGCTTTCATACACTATTATCATTATTTCACAAACGACACATATGACCTTCATTCAACTCTTGAAAACATGACTAATAAACTTACTTACATTTTCATGTACACATTCAGTACCAGCACTATAATGTGAACATACAGGCAGTCCTGTTGGTTAAAAGGAATGCTAACGTTCATATAAATCCCACCAGTATAATTCCACAAAATGGGGTCACTTTTTCTTAAACTTCAGAAGAATACTTCAAATGACCTTCCTTCAGAAAGAAATACAGTGTATGTTCAAAACATAAACTCTATACCAGTATCTACAATGTACATTGTATCTATGACGATAAATTCTCCAAATATGAGCTCACATCAATATTTTAATAGGCAATCTTGTTTTGTAAAGAGGAACTCCAAACTTAGATCAAATAAGTCCATATAAAATCCTTTATTCAATTCCCCCCAAAATGGGGTCAGTAGTACCATAAATTCCTGCTCAGAAACTTCCACAAATTTTGAAAAACTTCAAATGACCTTCCTTCCACATGATCAATATATTCAAAACAATTTTATAATTCACTCACCAGCACCTATCTATTCTATGAAAAGAAATTGTCCAAATAAGTATGAGCTCACAATACATGTACATGTATGACATGTAGTCTTGCTTTGAAAAGAGGAACTACACACTTAGATCAAATTCAAAGTCCAGATAAAATCCTTCATTCAATTTCCCCCTAAAAAGGGTCAGTGGTAACATCTAGTCAAGCTACCTCCACAAGTATGTCTATAATCGTACCATCCATTCCTGCTCGTACACTTCCATAAACTGTTTAATAATTCACTTTATACAGTTCTAAGATAAATTATCAAAATAAGAGTTCACATTATACAGGCAGTTCTGCTTTGAAAGAGGTACACTAAACTAAACTCAGTTCCGATTCCAGTTGAAATCCTTTATTAAATCCCCCCCAAACATGCCAAATAAGGTTACTAGTTCAAAGACCTTCCACAAAGATTGATAGTAATATCATACTTCCATATCTCGATGAACGTATGATTTTTTAGAATGAGTCAGAAATGATTGAGCATCTAAAATTTGTACAAACATTATATATACATACGCCTCGTTATGTCCTTCATTCCTTCATGACTTGTTTTAATAGTTGCAGCTCTAAACAAAAACCATAATTTGTAGAAACCAAAAACCATTAACCTTCCATGCCAGCCCACAAAGTTAAATCTAATTCCACCTTCATTGACCGGAGAGATTACATCCTAATAATCATACTTCCATATCTTGTTTGAAAAATGATTATTAGAACGAGTCAGAAACGAGTGACTAATTGTATCTATAGACAAAACATATGTACACATACTGCGCGCTAGCTATGACCTCGATTCTTTCTATGACTTTGTATAAGTTGTTGCCCAGACAAAGATCAAACTTTTATACCGGCTCATTAACTTTTTCAACACATCCACTATAAAAATCTTGGTGTATTATATTACAAGAATAATAATAATAATAATAATAATATACAACATTTATTAGGCGCTTAATACGGCTGTTTCTAAGCGCACCATTGTCGGTCTACAATTTACAGCCAAAAATGAGTCAGGATTATCCGACAATTGCAATTCAAATAAGACAAATAATATCTGCCCACATGGTATCGTGGTAAATTAACGTCCTCGATTCCTCAATTTACTACAAAGACAAAAAACACTGACCTTTTAATTGTAAACAAGCCCACACAGTTGACAATAATTCCACTGTTAGTGACCAAAAGGTTTTGTAACCACTAATAAACCATCTACATGTAACAATTGCGTGCCCGGTTATGCCTTGTTACCTCTGTATGATTTGTTATATATCAAATGCAAAATATACATAAAAAGGTTGATCCTCAAACGCAGTGGCGGAGTGACCGGGGGGGGGGGGGGGGGGGCATGGGGGCTTATGCCCCCCCCCCCCCCCCCCCCCACACAATAATTTGAAGAAAAAATAATAGGAAACATAAGGGTGCATTTTTTGAAAAAAAACAATGAAAAACATTATAAGGTGTGCCCCCCCCCCCCTCCATCAGTCCGACCACGCTACGCCACTGCTTTAACTGCCCACTATGTAAACCATTACCAGCTCACAAAACTGAAAAACTCCAGTCACTATTACTGATTGAAAAGACTTGTTCATTATTTCATAGTTTATACTTCAAACTCTTTATATTAGTATGAATAGAATAGTGAGTCAACCTCAGAATCAATTGATATTCACAGGCCATACATAAACTTTACAGAAAACTCCAGTATCAATGAACCGTTACAAGCCACATACAATATGCCTCTGTATGATTTGTTATTGAGAAAATATATTTAGAAATGTCGAAACTCATAGCACCGATTGTTACTGAAAAAACTCCAGTCACTAACTGATTGAAAAGACTTGTTCATCATTTCATACGTCCATACTCTTTATGATATTAGTATGAATAGAACAGTGAGTCAACCTGAGAATCATTTGATATTCACAGGACAAAGCACAAAAATGACAAAACTCCAGTGTCAATGAACCGTTACATGGGGATCTATCCTTGTCCAAATCTACAAATCTTACTTAGAACTCTAGTGTTTATATCATACATTTCAACTATTTTAAAAATGAATAGAACAATGATTCAAAATATGATCTGATTTGCACAGACAAACATATATATACATACTGTTTTTTTTTAAATGCCTGATTGATTCCTATATCGATATGATCTGTTATCGAGACGAGAACGTCATAACCGAAAATACTATAATGCACAAACTTTATAAAAGTTCACTGTCACCTATAAATCATTCCATACATTTCAAGTTTTCAACGATTCAAAAAATGAACAAAACAACAAGTCAAACTACAACTTTGACCAACATTCATACGTACCGGTTATGCCTAATTGATTCCTCTACGATCCGTTATCGAGACAAAAACATCATCCATTCATAACCAACAAAATCAATACACAAACTTTCCAAAACTTTACCGATATCTATAAATCATTCCATACATTTCAACTGTTGAAATATGAATAGAACGTACAATGAGTCAAAATCTGACCTTATCTGCAAAGTCAAACATACATACGTACCGGTTATGCCAAATTGATTCCTATATATGATCAATTATCGAGACAAAAATGTCATCCATTCATAACCAACAAAATCAATACACAAACTTTCCAAAACTTTACTGTTATCTATAAATCATTCCATACATTTCAACTATTTTAAATATGAATAGAACAAAACCAACAAATTGAATACACAAACTTTCCAAAACTTCACTGTCAACTATAAACATTTCAACTATTTAAAATATGAATAGAACAATGATTCAAAATATGACCTGATTTGCACTGACAAACATATACGTATAGTTGATTACCCAATTTACATGACCTGTTATCGATACAAACAAATTCACAAACTTTTGTCAAACTCCATTCACTAACTCAATCAAAATATATGCAATAATTCCAGGTATGATTTCACTGTAAATATACACACAACTGAGTCAAACTCATATGACTATATAGCACAGACAAACATATGTGTTTGCGTTCTGCATGGGTGTATGTCCTCAAAATGATTACCAAGTTTTTCAACCATTTAAAAAACAACTCACCAAATTTGTAAAAACTCCACTGTCAGTGAATTATTCCACATATATTTCAACTGATTGAAGCTATAATAAACAGCAGTGAGTCAAAATCATATGACTTACACAGACAAACACATGTACTGTATGTGTACTGCAGGGTTGTATGTTTATGTCCTCAAAATGATTGTTACCAAGTTAAAAGTTTCAACATTTTTATAAAAAAACCCTCACAAACTTTTAAAAAGCTCCATTGTCACTGAACCATTCCACACATTTTAATTGTAATCATATCTGAAGTATGATAAATTCAACAGTTGAGTCAGTCAAGTCATATGACTTGCACAGACAAACATATGATGTATGCTTTCCGCTGGGGGTGTATGTCCTTAAAATGATTGTGTTTGTTAGTCGAGACAAAAACGTCAACCTCAAACGAAGGGTAGTGCCTATTGGTGTGTGCAGTCAAACAGACCAGCTTATTCTTAGTGTATATATTCTTTTCAGCATTGCATGTGTAAACAAAATGCAGGTTTATATTTGTACAAGTTCTGAAAGAATAGGAGGGCAGGCTAGGGTTTGAAACATGGTCTGTTTTGGTAAACGTTTTAAAGGGATGTATCAAGCAAAATCAACATCTGTACGGCGGCGGCATAGTATGTTTTATTACAAAGAAGAAGGGCAATTGAAGTGACAAAAACTCTATAATTACTGAGAAAAGACCAGTATTTTTCAGTGTTGATGAGTAAACAAAATGCAGTGCTCGAAATTAGCATGAGCCCGCTGGCCCGGGGCCACTAAAACTTAGCTTCGGGCCACCAAATTTCATTAATCTTTAAAATAAATTCTACTGGCCCATTCGGGCAAGCAAATGTAACCGAATTTGTTATGTTTTTCTTTGTTTGGGGCCACCAGATTTAGGTTTTGGGCCACCAGAAGTTGAGAAATCTTGTTTTTACTTGCCCGACTGGGCCACAAGTCAAAACGGTTAATTTCTAGCATTGCAAAATGCATGATTATATTTGTACAAGTCGTCAATCAAAAGCGGAAGACAGGCAAAATGGTCTGTTTTGGTGAAGCTACATGTAGTATAGGGCTGTATCTGAGCCAAATCTACATCTGTATTAAAGTGTTTTACAGTATTAACGAAGGCAGGGCAAGTGGCAAAAACACTATAATTAATAATGAGAAAATACCAGTATTTTTAAGTGTTCCCTGTATAAACAAAATGCAGGTTTATATTTGTACAAGTCGTGATATAAATAGAGACTAGAGAGGCATACAGGCATAGTTTTGAAACCTATTTTGTTTCGGTTGACTTTTTGTATAAGTGTTTTGACAAAAAAACTATATTATTACAAAACTGGGAAAAGCCCTGTATTTTTGTTGTGTTAAAGTAATATAAATGCAAGTTTTTATTTGTACAAGTCATGAAATCATATAGGAATTATAGACAGGTTTGAAATATGGTCTGTTTTGGTGGAGTTTTAGTGGGACAAGAATAAACTTTTTTTTACTTGTTATATATATCCAAGCATGACTAATTTACCCATTTAATGATAGATATGCTAAGTGGGCAAAGATGCGCATTATTTGTACATCCAAACAGGTAACCTTTTGTATGTACATTGTACGGTACAAAGTACATGAAATAAAACAGGTGGGGCAGTGTTTTATCATGGATCAGTTATTCAGTTGACATACTAACCTTGTATCATCATAAAAGAAATATTCAAAGTGTTTGATAAAGCGTTGACAGACAATAAAACAAACAATTGACATCTGCAGCTAAATGTATGCTTTATGTATTACTGGATATACAAAACATACCATGTACACCATGCTTTCTTTTAATTCTTTATAATTTATGTATTGTTTAAGATATCTCACTCAATGTAGAGTTGTAAGCTTCCCTTTCTTTTTTTCCTGTCCTGTATTTCACACACTTGTCTCCCCCCCCCCCCCCCCCCCCCTCCCAATAGTTTGACAGAAACAGTGAAAAATGGTTTGGTATATACAAATTCTTTTTTTTTTAATAAAGAAAGAAATACAAAGAGTGTCCCTGCCCCCCCCCTCCCCCCCCCCCCCCCCCCTCAATTCAGTGAGACTACGCCACTTGATTGAACAAATTTGACGATGGTAGCTAATAATTATTAGTAATTCCGTCTTGGTCTTGACTTGGTCTTGACTTGGTCTTCCAAAGGGAAATCCCATGATGTAATCAAGTAGACTTTAGACAGGCCGGGTCTGCTGAAGATGTACGGAGGCAGTGGCATTACGTGGTCGGACTGATTGGGGGAACACCTCATGTATTTCTTTTTTTTCTTCAAAAATGTTCCCCTTAATTTGTTTTTTTCTTCTTAAAATTATTGGGGGGGAGAGGCCCCCCCCCCCATGCCCTCTGTAGCTAAACCACTGTACAGAGGCCTTCAAATTTACCATCATCTGATAAAAAAGCAAGTATGTAAATATTAGACATGCATGTGACATACTGCAAATTGCACCTATTAAAGAAAACAGACTGACATAGTGACAAAGAGGAGTCTAGTATTCCATCTTGGGCTAGAACTGGTCTGAATAGGGGAAACCCCATGATGTAACTGGACATTATACATTACACTGCAAATACACAAATTGAGGCCTTCACAATTATCAGTAAAAGGTAAACAAAGTTACATGCACTAGAGAAATGTTAAAGGGAAGATAAAATGAAATATCATACATAATATGTTTGCAAAATTATCAGTATGTGTATGGGTAAACAAAACAGTAAGAACTAAAATTAGCTAATTTGTTGTAACTTATGTCAAAGAAAACGACAGAATAAATCAGTAGAATGAAGTAGTTTTCTGTATGTTTCAGTGTTATGTTTAAACAACAGAGAAGTTTTCGGCATGTTATGTTAAAATAAATCTAAAATGGTTTAAACAAGGACACAAGATAGGTCAATTATTTGAAACAAATTTGTTGTATCTTTCAAAAAATTTAGATATGAATTACTCCAGTCCTGGCCCACCTGTTTATTATCATCAAACAGAAATATTAGTCCAAAGTAACTTTCAAAGACAGTAATGTTTTTTTTCCCCTACTCAAGTACCTCATTTATAAAAATGCTCTTTCAATATTTGCGCTGGCCTTCAAAGGGTGTATTAAGGGGGTTTTACAAATTTCTTGCAGGCCAGCAACTGTCAACGGAGATACGAAAACATTTAAAGGGATCTAGTAACTTTGTTGACATGTGCAAAAAGTGATGAATGGTTGATGCAATGTATATTATTGTTATCTCACATGTCCACAGGGTATTGTGTGAAAATTTCAACTCAAATGGACATTGTATGGCCAAGAAATGAGCGAAAATGCAAAGTGATATTCAGTAACTCACTGCACTCACTTTGTACACAGAAGAAAAACTCGCCCAGAGTTTTTCTTATCTGAATACTTCGATCGTACATATCTTTGTAACGAAAGGGAAATTTGAAAAACCGAAACCTGTCCCATGATTTTATTGTTAATACGAATACAACAAGGTATGAGGGAAACGCTAGAATGAAAATTTTATTTTGAGGATTTGGACAATGTTACTAAAATAAGTCCCTTTAACTGATTGCCTGCCTACTCATGTTCAACTGTGGACTCTTTTGGACTATATATTAACTCAATAGGGTACTAGTAATCTAGGAGCGAAGGGGGTTAAAATTTAGCTAAATGGACACATCTAGAACGAAAGGATCACTTGGCTGTACAGGAGATTTTTCGGTTCTGTCAATAACTTTTCTTGAAGATCACTTTTTTAGTTAAAAATAAACCTTTCGGAATCACAAAATCTTTGCAGCTGTCCCAACTTATTACTAAACATTTGAAGAAGTTTTAATGAAAATAATCAAATACAAACATAATAATAAAAGCTCAAAATCAAGCATTTATAATTTCCATCAAAAACTCACAAATCACTATAATAACAAAGGTGCATACCTTATCTTAAACTTGTACATGTGCATTGTTAGTTATACGAGAGAGAAATTAATTTTAATGAAGATAAGATGTAGGACACTTTAATCAAGAGTAATTTAAAATTTAAATGCAGAATTTCTGCTGGTAGGATAGTTGATGATATGTAATATACAACCATCATGTGAGTTTTGAGTTGGCCTTTTTACTTTTAGTTAGGGGTTAATACATACCTGTAAATTATTGTGTTAGAATACGGCCTGGCTTTGTCTGTTGGGGGTGGGGGGGGGGGGAATTCCCCCTTGTTGATTGGTATGAAAAAACATTTGTAAAGCAGAGAAAATATTCAATAAAAACATGTTTAATAAAAAGTGGTTCAGTGCCTTGGCGCAAACTGTCCATGAAACTAAAACACAGTTCACAGAAATACATGTGTCCCCTATTAGATCTATGTACACATGGGTGTGACTACATGAGCCGAGCCCAAAATAGCAGCAAGTCTAATACAAATGTAGTTAGCCCATAATCATTATAATTTGTTTGTGTCATTTTGTGGCCTCTAAATGGACGGCCTGGCATTAGCTGTCATTTGGTAATGAATGGATAGCCATGGGTTGGGGGGGCTCTTTTTAGCCTGTTGTGGGTTAAATCACCCCAAGTCCAAGTGTATTTTACCACGAATAGGGGGGAGGGGGCAGACTATGACAAAATATTTAACCCATTCAGGACCTGGTCCTGGAAATACTTGGACTAGGGTCTATTGAGAACTTGTGTTATACTGACATCAAACTGTCTTCAATGGGTTTACCAAGGTATATTGATGTGTATTTCTGTATTCATTCTCAGACCATGGGGTGGGGGGGCCTTTGAATTTTGTTAATTCTTTTTTGTTTCTTCTTGTTACTGTCCAACGCCCCAATGGAGGAGCCAACCAGACAGGGCGTGTTGTGCACATGTTGTTCAATTAAGTTGTAATGGTATGTATTTCTTTATGCACTTTTGCCCAAGGGGGCCAATGCATAGGAAAGGGGACACACTTCCTTCTGGGAGGGTGAACGCCCCTCTCCCTCCCCCCCCCCCCCCCCTCTCATGGCCCCCGAAGCTAGTCCACAGCAGATAGCCCAATTAAAGCTAAATAAACTGAGTTAAGCACACTTGAATCCCACCAAAATATTATATCAATCATGGAAACTATTCATTTGTACACATTAAGTACTTAGGAGAGAATGATGATTCACTGGTAGTTACAGAGTGCATACAGTCAACAATTACATCATAGTTTTAAAGGGATCTAGTAACTTTGTTGACATGTGCAAAAAGTGATGAATGGTTGATACAATATAATTATATTGTTATTATCTGATATTTCCAGTGGGTATAAATTTCAAGTTAAATAGACGTTATATGGCCGAGTAATGAGCAAAAATACAAAGTGATATTCACTAACTCATTGCACTCACTTTGTACACGGTTTTCGCGATCCAGTGGATAATTTAACATCTGAACACTTCAATCGTAAATATCTTTTTACTGAAAGGGAAATTTGAAAAACCAAAACCTGTCCCATGCTTTGATTGTTAATACAAATACAACAAGGTATGAGGGAACCGCTAGAATTCCGATTGGATTTTGAGGATTTGGACATTGTTACTAAGTCCCTTTATATCGTATAATGAGGTATATTTATGTATATTTAATAACTACTTATTTAAGGCCTATAATTACACACATATCAAACAATATTGTAAGTCTTCATCTAAATCCATGATTCATTCTACTTTTGAGAACCAGTTGCATTTGATCTGTTTGCAAGTGCAAAGTTGCATTTGATATTACAAGGGTAACTTTGTGTTTGATACCCGTTCACTACGAGATTCTGAAATCTCCATAGACTTTGTACACAACCCACCCGGTTCCCGTAGTCAATGGCTTAATGCAATGGATAGTTGTGTTTAATTGAAAGTTGATATTGAACACAACACTATGCAACATCTTCATGTAAACGTAAGTCAACACTCCATGCTATACATGCAAAATGTGATAATATAACTAATCAACTATCTTTCAAAACAATCAAACTTTACAAAAGCCAGTCTGTCAACTTGGGCTTGAAGTTAATGCAACATTCATAATCATCTCATTACCATGGCCAATTTAAAATAACTTCAATGTCCCTTTTTTCTTCTTCTTTTTTTTTTTATGAAAAGTTTTCAGAGAAACTCACTATCCTTCACAACAATCTATTAAGCCTTTTTCCTTAACGTGATCAATTTGAGCAATAAATATATGACCTTTTCCATGGATGGTTTGATGAGCGGTATTACGACACTCTTTATCTTCTGAAACAATCAAAAAACGCCCTCACAATAATACAGCATAATGGTTAAAGGGTACCACCACCCAAAAATAATATTCTTATTAAAGAAAGGTAACATCTTTAGTATTCCATTCCATCAACAAGTTCACAAAAATATGTTTCCAGAAAAAAAATATATAATTGGAAACGCATCACCATTCTAAAGCATGCGTTCATGCGGTCTGAATTACGCAGACTGCTATATGTGCGGTGAATTGCAACGTGTGCAGAGCGAACGAATCGCCCCGGAATCTATTGTTTACAAACGTGCGCGTGAATAGCTGCATTGGCGCACTCGCAAATGGTTGGCCCGTATGGAACCAGGAAATAGCAGTGGTTCCGTAAGTGGTGGAAATTAATTGCTTTGTTTATGAATTACACAACCCTTTGCAAAATGTTGGGTATCTATTTGATATCACAAAACGGTACCAAAACATATAATAATGTATTGTTCTTTGCCTGGTGGTCCCCTTTAAATTAGGAACATTGTGTATTAATTTTTAAAAATAAAAATTTTGTGCAGATTATTCTGAGGCTTTAAACATGGTTTAATGGGTGTTATTACAATACGACTTATCTTCTGAAACAATCAAAAACTGCCCATGTGGTTAATTTAGGCACAGTAACTTTTATAAACAAATCCATTGTCTTTTCATGTTTTAGTTATTTGGAGTCTTTAAGATTCTTCATGAATGAGGCATTATTAAAGATCTTCTGAACAAATAACAAAAAAATGCCATCTCGTTTATAAAACATAGATGGTTAATTGATAGGATTTTAGGCATTATGTATTTATAAACAATTCCATGTTCTTTATCATGTGTCAGTAACTGGGTGGCTTCAAGTTGGTTTTACAGAGGTCTTAAGAAAAGACTTATTCTCTGAAACATTGCAAGATGTGGTTTAATACTTTTAGCACATTGCATATCAATACACAAATCAATGTTCTGTCTATATGGTTTGGTAATTCAAAAGGCGTGCTAGAAACTTGCTATCTTGTGAAACAATCAGAAAAGGACTGTGCGTGCAATCAAAGGCTAGTCTGGCAACATTGTGCCAACTTATTGTGTGGCAAGATTGGTAGAGCGCGCGCTTTCCGATCATGAGATCCCGGGTTCGTACCCTGCCCACTGCCTTTGTCCTTCGGCAAGACAATTTATCCACAATTGCTGCTCTCTACCCAGGTGTATAAATGGGGACCCGGTAGGAGGTGAAAGCCTTTATGTGAACGATTTTCTTGAGCCCATGAGCGCTTGGAAGGAATGCTCCCCAGGGAGTGGAGATGGTGCACACAATGTGTGCTGGTTTGCATTGTATCCTATGACCGGGGGTAATATTATCATTGTAAAGCGCTTAGAGATGATTATCAATCATATTAGGCGCTATATAAATCGAGATTATTATTATTATTATTATTATTAACCCCTTGACTACAGGAACCGGGTGGGTTGTCTACAAAGTATATGGAGATTTCAGAATCTCAAAGGGAACTGGTTAAGAAAATTCATCTGACCATGAGCAATTAATGCTCCTATAACTTGCTAACTTTAAAGTGATCCAGGTAAAGTGTCTAACTCCACGAAAAATACTTGCTTCCTCGTTTCTCTTCTGCCGTGTTGTTTAGCTTATGGTAAGAGAAGAATGAAATAGGGTTAGATTTTTTCAAATGTCCCTTTAGTATGAAGATAATTATCATTGAAAATCATTATTTGAAAAGCGTTGCCAACGCTTTAAAAAAAAGTACAATTGCTGTAGCTGAACATGTCCGGCCAGAGCGCGTGGGAAACATTCCCGACCCTACTGAACTTTGATCCAACGTGCGCAAATTCCATGAATTCTGTGCCGTATATGTAAACATATCGTCAACGGACGATTATTACTATTAATAAGCTATCTATGACAGGCCATCAGTATCCGGTGATAAAATATGAAATCAATATTCGTTTTTTTCACTAGGTAAACAGTATTCGTTTTCTTTCAAACTTTCACAAATCTTTCAATTGTATTTTACAATGATATTGATATAGGATTGAAGTCTCAAATGTCATTTTGTGCAATATCTGACACTTTAAGTATAATATGTGGAAGTTCCTGCAACATTCTGTATAATCTGTTATTACCATGGTCATTTTAAAATACTTCAATGCCATTTTTGTAGCATTATACTTCAGTGTCCTTTTTCAGTGTTGATCATAATAGCAAGTTCTTTCTTAAGCTCTTTCATTATCATGATCAATTAATGCAATCAATTATTATGGCCTTTTCTATGTATGGATTAATACTGTCATCTACTTACTTAGACAAAGTCAACCAAAATAAAAATTTTAATCAAAGTTATTTTTCAAATATCTCCCTATTTATGGAGACATGTACGATTGTATGAACATTGTTCCGGAACATGTTTTGATTGTAGTCAAAATCAATTAGCAGTACAGTAGGTGATAAATTTTAAGATAAAGTTTCACTTTGTACACAATGCAAACAGTTGTCTTTACCTATGAAACTATCACAAACATTCAGAAGAATCTGACAATTTAATATAAAATATGAAGTTTCACATATCACTTCTGGAAAAGTCTTATGAAGCTAAATATATTACTCATTGCGGATATAGTATCGAAAATAATATCGCTAGTGATATTTGTTT
The DNA here is from genome assembly GCA_037951105.1 of Echinarachnius parma. Taxonomy (NCBI): domain Eukaryota; kingdom Metazoa; phylum Echinodermata; class Echinoidea; order Clypeasteroida; family Echinarachniidae; genus Echinarachnius; species Echinarachnius parma. Next base: position 215,366 of record JBAMJV010005015.1, read on the forward strand.
GTCTCGCAATGTATGGTCAACAAGGGATCTAAAAGATCACGACGTTTCGTGCGCCGCTGCAACACTTCGTCAGGTGATAGAATCTAATGTAAGCAAGCGTGTTTTATACTCTACGGGCATGAGCGAGAACGTTCCTAATTGGTCAATAACGGACAAGGCTTATTGGCCGACGCACACGGGTGCTTAACCAATCAGCGGGCCGCTGGCTCGCTGATCTTTTAGATCCCTTGTTGACCATACATTGCGAGACAAACGAATATCACTAGCGATATTATTTTCAAGTCTTGTGAAGTTTAATAACGAATCACTTTAATGAGAGACATTAAGATGTCGGTGATCACTTCTCAACTTTGTTAGGCTTCAGGCCAGGAACATGATAGGAAGACACATGAATCCATGGAGGAATACTTGATGGTCTTTCTCCACTAGGTTAACAGTTTTCAGAAGAATCTTACAAAATCTATATTGGTACATGGTATAAGATTGAAGTCTCAAATATCACTTCTGGAAAAGTCTTATGAAGTTAACGAATCGCTTTAATGAGAGACATTAAGATGTCGGTGATCACTTCTCAACTCTCTTAGGCTTCAGGCCAGAACATGATAGGAAGACACATAAATCCATGGGGGGATTATTATTGATGGTCGGAAATAATTGACGGACAAACTCACACTATCTGACAGGTACACTTCATTGATGTTAAATTATTGAAGGAAGTTGCCAATCGGGTATATCTCCCTGTTTATTGACAGATTGACACCTCTTATTTTAATTATTGCAGACATGCTTTCCTGAGCTGCTAGTGTAGAATAAGAGCTCAGAGCTTGGAAGGAATGCTCCCCAGTGAGTTGAGATGGTGTGCATAATGTGTGCGGGCTGGCATTGTATTCTATGACCGGTGTATTAATAGTGTAAACCACGGTAGGGGTGATTCTGTATCACATTAAAAGGCACTATATACTGTAGGCAACCCTCGAAATTAGCATAGGCCCGATGGCCCGGGGCCACTAAAAATTGCTGCCGGGCCAGTAAAAAAAATATTTGGTGGCCCGGCTGGGCCAGCAAAAAAAAAAAAAAAAAAAAAAAAATGACAGAGCATGACAAGAGCTTGCTTTTAAATGTAGCATTCAGCAAGTTATACCCTTTTCTCACATGCAAATTTTGTATGAATCCCGTAAATTCAACATGTTTGAACAGTGTGTTGTGAGTTGTCTCATTATCTGCAGTACTGTTTACGAAAAATTCAAATATGTAATTTGTCTAAGGTGTTCAGACAACACTGCACAGAATGTTGAGGTCAAAGTGAATTTTCTCCTTTTATATCATTTTTGTTTTGTCACCTAGACCCTGGCTATGTATGACTGGAAGTGTAATTGTCACTCGTGTGTATTCAATCGCTGTGATTTTTTTATGAAGACAATGAATAAAAAGACATGACACACACACATTCATCCTAATTCATGTTTATTTAATTCATCTTACAATGAAACAAAGGGGGATGAAAGAAGTATTGCCTAGTACCCTAAAACTATCAATATGGTTATTGTTTTAATTTTACTTTTGTTTTTCCTTATTTTTTTTCGGGCCAGTAGATTTTGGTTTCGGGCCACCAAATTTGGAAAATCCTTATTTTACTGGCCCGACCGGGCCACCAGCAAAAAAAGTTAATTTCGAGGGTTGCTGTAGGTAAACCTATATATTTATTATATATTTATTATTTTTATTATTTAAACAATGAAAATACAAATATAAATGTCATAACTACCTGGTACATCTCTGTGTCAAACAATCATGTCAAACTGCGCAGGAAAATCCGCAAACATAATTAACACAAACTGTCAAGGAAGTCGATATTTGGGTTATCTTGTTGGCAAAGCTATTAACACCTCTTCGTTGCGGAGGATAAACTCAATAAAGCCCAACAGGGGCAGGTGGGAAGTGGTGTAATGGGAGCTGATGAGCGCAGTTTAATTGATTAGAGCAACTCTTTAATAGCCCAAAGATTGTAAAACAACTTCTGAATTATGCAATCTAAAAGCACAGTCTTCTAACCAAAGAGAGACAGACTATTTGGATGGGTGGAGGGGGGCTGCCGCCTGAGAAATTGGTGTAATGGAGCTGATGAATGGGGTTGTAATTGATTGGAACACATCTTTAATAGCTCAAGATTGTAAAACAACTTCTGGATTGCGCAATTTAAGACATGGTTAATGTCATAATTCCTTATATTTTCTAACTTGTTAGATGGGTGGAGAGAGGTGGGGGGGGGGGGGACAACTTTTGTTATTTTCAAATAGCCTTGTTGATATTAATACAACATTTCTACATGTAACTTGGTTCTAAGTATGATTGCAAGGCATAGTAAATCAAAAAGAAACTTAAAGCAATAAAGGAATACAATTTTTCCTGATGTCATTGTTATATTCAAAATGTATTAACAGGTTAGCCCCCCCCCCCCCCCCCCCCCCCCATAGCCAAAGCACAGCATCTCATGTCACACTCATTATGTTTTTGTTTTTTTTAAGAATTAAGACATTGAGGAAAATAGAAATTCAGTTCTTGGGGGCAGTCATGTTGCATGCTATTGGAGATGATACAAAATATAGATAAGAGCAAATTCACACAATTATCAAGTCATTGTAAATTTAATACTAACTTTTTGTACTCCTAAGCTCATTCCCAGAACTGTTTTTCATGAAAATGATTGGTCACGAGGATGTTGTAACAATGTGACTTTTAGTTTTAATTTTTAGTTTTTAAATTTTAGTTGGAAGTGGCATAACAATTTTTAATCAAATGTTGTTTCAACTCATCGTTTTTAGCTCCTTGTCTCAGAACAAGAACATTATGGGTTATATACAAAGTCGATGGGAATTTCAGAATCTCAAAGGGAACGGGTTAAAGGTACACTTGAAGATTGGTACTTCCCTAAAAAAAATTGTAAGGGTTTTGGTTGGTTTTAATTCCATTTGAAAGTTCATTGAATACAGGCTTTTTACTTTAATAGTCGTTTGTAATTGTGTATATCTTTCGAGCATGGTGGAGTTATATTTATTAGTTTGTAATGTAATGGTTACTAGAATTCAGTTTGACCAAAACTCAACTATCTCTTTAAAGTTGAGTTGTTTATTTCAAACACATTTTTGTTGTTGATGCAAGACAGGAACCCGTTCCATCCCCGAGTTATAAAAATTCATCATGACATACTACATTAATATCCTGTTTTAATAGCAACAGGTTCAAAACAAAGGAAATGATCTTGACAATCCGCTTACCATCTTGACCCGATACTAGCACTTTTCTGAAGTCACGCTAGTTTTCAGATCTCAAGAAAATAAAATCTTACACCAGAAAATGTTGATGATTTCCAATTTTCATCATCATGATTCCACCAAAATCAACTTCAGGAGCATTTCATGTAATGGCATTATAATGCAACATTTATTTGGCATTATATATTTATTTTCTTTATTTGCTTCCTATGACTTGATCATTGCCCTTTTGATACCACAAAGCGACACCCATCAGGTTATCACATCAAATAGCAATAGAGGCCTACAAATTGCCATAACATTTACTTAAAGATGACAAAATATAGATTTCTGTACCATTAAATGTCATTTTCTATTTGGCATATGTGTTACTATCAACCATTTCAATTCATATTATTTTGTATAAAGAATGACTACTGTGAATGAACATAATTATAATACAGTGTGAGTCAAAAAACGAAACAGGACTTTGATAGCTTATAAATCCACAATTCTAAACATATTGAATCAGAGTGTATGATATATCATTTTAAACACAATTTCCCAAGCTCTAACATGATACCAATATCAACATGAATATGTTTATAATTGCGGATTTATAAGCTATTAAAGTCTGGTTTCTTTATTTTTTTTTACTCACACTGTATACCAGTTACAAGAAATGCTTACAAATGAGTAGTGTGTGTACATTACCATTTTCATTTCTCTGACCATGCTTACTCTCCCATCTGCACAAAAGTTCCAGACACCAATCAATTTTGAAAAAAATCCTTTCAATAATTATCCGAGCTCGAACAGAGAAGTGAGAAAAACTTTCACTTTTGAAGAGGTCCAAGTCTAAACGCACACTAATAACAGTCCGACAAATCGAGCATTAACCGCCCTCTTAAAGACTGATTGACACCAAATTGATGAACGCAAACGAAAAGATTTGCACTCCACTTAGAATTCAGGATATGAGCGATGATTTACAGATTTGCAGAATTAATTCCGAGTTGGGAGTGATCCGAGAGGGAAAAAAAGCGTGAGGGAAGAACAAATTGCAGAATTAGAAACTCGACACGAGCCCTTTGAGTTGACTCTATCTCTCTCCGCGATCATCATCTTTCCACGCCTGCGTCCTTCAAAACAAAACTTACGGGGAGAAAAATTGACAAACTTTTGAATTTCTCTAAATAGGCTGGAGTTTCCGAGCAACGCATATTTTGCACGTTATCGGGGATTGAAGCGAGTGGTTGCGCGTCATCCTCCGAGCGATCGAGCGAGCTAGCTTTGCACAGACGGCACGTTGAGCTGACGTAGCTATAGGGCCTAGGCCTCGGAGTGACAGCTCGTAAGGCATGAACCAATTAGTGGCTGACGGGACCTGTCCGTGAGATAAGTGCAACAAAGGCACAGAGGGGGTGGTTCACACTAACGCTAATTGCTGACTCAATAATCTCAATCGGGTCTGTTCTAAGACATTTGTTTTATACACACTGTAGGCAATTTTATTCCAGTTACATAATATCATTATATTTAGAATTGCATGTAAGTTAGATTTATAGTATTCAATGGTTGATTTGTTTGTTTTTGCATAAAGTGCATACAGATTTTCTTATCATATTGTGCACCATATAAAATGGAACATATATGTATAATTACTTATAATATGCATCTTCCATAAATCTCCACAAAGATATCTAGGAATCACCAAATAAAGGATGTTTTTTATAATACTGGAAATTTATAGAGAAAAATGAAAATAAAACCCCTTCTTAATTGGGAAAAATAAACCTTACCTCGATGTTAACCGAGCGACTAGTGGATAAGAAACAGTAGGGGGTCAGGTCGTAAAACACGCAGCGAGCCTTCGGACACCCCTTCTTATTCTACCATCCGCAAAATCCTCACTCGGGTAGGTTACCATAGCAACCGCACCTCCCTCATCACGCGAACAGCTGGGGCGACACATAAACGGGTTGGTTTGTTTATTCATAATTCTATGGGCGACACATAGTATCAGCGCGCGCTGTGTTTTTGTTCACGGCCATTACGTCATCTACCCAGGTAAGGTTCTGCGCGCTTCTAAATACGCAGTTTATCAGGATGACATCCTGATGTCACTGCGCTATCACCCTGACCCGTCTAGGGTGAATTTCACCCCGATGTTGTCCTGATGTTGTCCTGATGTTATACCGATCGGAGCTTCTCATCCGGACAACGTCAGGACGTCACCGCGACTATTTCTTTCAGTTAAGAAGGGGTTTAAGTAAATGAAAACAAACGATTATCTACCAATAGAAGAGAACATTTGATATTTCTTGGATCAAGGATTAGAAAACATGAAATGCTTTAAATTGTTGTTTTTTGTTTGCATTTTTGGTATGTTTTTGTTGTTGTTTGTTTGTTTGTTTGTTGTTTGATTGTTCATGTTATTTGTATGTGCTTGTTAGTACACTTCACAATTATAGGTTTAAAATTTTGTAACATGCAGACATCCCTGCTATACTCCTATTAAGTATATAAAAAGTCATGTTATCGGAGATGTTCACCATCACAGATAAGCTACAATGTGAACCCATCTTGAAAATCAGACAGAGCAATTAAATCAGAGAAGGGGAAATCATAAACCAACCGAAGGGAATTCTGAAGGGTAGAATAAGAGCATGAAGGATACAACCTATGCTATTAAAGAGGACATGTTTACATATATCTGTACTGTACGCAGGGCTCGACACTAGCACTTGCCCTGTTGTCCGGGGCAGGTAAAAATTGATGTCGGGCAAGTAAAATTTGTAAATGGCCTAGTTTGGTTGCCCGATCAGGCAACTAAATTATTGGTCATGAGAGAATAATGTAATTCTTTAGGTGGTAAATCTCATCTAGAAGTAAAGCAGGCAAGTAAATTTTCTGTTTGGGCAAGTCAAATTTAAATATCCATGATTTCACTTGCCCAAACGGGCCAGTAGAGAAAAAAAAGTTAGTGTAGAGCCTTGCTGTACGTATATTATATGTTGTTTGTTCCCATCAATACTTTGATGTGGAGGTTTGTCTAAATGTGTGAACCACTCATCTCACTACAAAAATAGTTCATAAGACCACAGTATAATACTTGTGGAAAGTCATTGATCAGTCTTCCTCATTAGTAAAGCCCTTTAATATAGCAAACTAAAAAATATATTTCAGTGTGAACTTCTCCTACCCTAAGAATTATAAAAACAACATAATAAACCCACCAAAAGGAAAGCTGAAAGCGTGGGATAAGAAAACATGAGGAGTGCGTACGAAATATTTACAAAATGACATAAGACCACATATTTTACTTGTGGAAAATCATTGAATAGTCTTATTTCATTAGTATAACCCTATGAAGCATACTGAAAAGATATTGTAGTGTGAATTACCCCTATCCCTAATAAATGAGAAAAGGACATTATTATACCGACAACATATAGCTGAAAGCATGGGATAAGAGAACATGAGGGGTATACATGTACAATATTTTTAAAAGGACACATGTGACTAAATCACACACAAAAAACAAAGGTTACCGGTAGAAATTTGTTAAATATTCTCCTCTCATTAATTTAACATTTAGGATACTAGAGAAAGATTGTAGTGTGAACTACCCCTGGCATCCCTAATGAATGAGAAAAGGAAATTATAAACCGACAACGGGGATAGCTGTAGGCGTGGGATAAGAAAGTGAGGGGTACGAAATGTGTGAAGAGGACATGTATTCGCTCCATGTGCTCATGATTAAACCCATCAAATGACGTTATTTCGAGCTCAAGATCTAGTCAAGTCTAGTACATGAACAGTTCAAGGATGTCTCCTAAGTCCACATTTACTTACATGTATTAGAGATACTCGACGCTACATGTAAATGATGCTTTTGGGGAAACACCCCAAAGGGACATTATAAAGTGATCCGTTAACTTTGTCAAAATCATTCAACCAACATCACTTGGCGCTTTTACATTTCTCTTGAACCTTGTTGTTTTGCTTATAAATGGTAGCTAGAGTATTTTTTTCAAATGTCTCCCCAATTATGAAGATATTTATGAGTGATTGAAAAGTGTTTGAATGAAAAGTATTTTGTTAAACTTAAAGTATAAATGCATTATAAATTAGGCCTTTGCATACCAACTTTAAACATTTACAATTAGAAAGTCATTGCTTACAGTATGTCTACTACATTTTAGACTTTTTTTATATATATAAAAAATTAATTAATGTGCACTGAATGATAATCATCATTTTTGTCTTCAAATAAAAAAATATGATGTCCACATGCTCATGAAGTTGCTGTTTAGAGATATATTATTTCATAACAAGTTCATAAAAATACATTTTTCAAACAGCATTTCATGCACTACCTTCTGTCAGACAGAATTTCACATGGCCTACATTTGTGTTTTTCATAAAAGTGGAGTTGACGGGGACAAGTTTCTAATTCATGTGCTCGTGATTAAAAAGCAATTAGATGACGTCATTTCAAGCTTAAGATAGTCTATGTCTATAGTTCAAGGATGTGTACCGAGTCTACATTTACTTATTTAAGTAGAAAGTTGTTGTTAATAATGATATTGTCAATTCAAATGTCACTTTTGTTGCATAATTGTGGTATCTGTCGACTGGCACTCAACTTTTCCACATGAGAGCATGACTTGTAATATATATGTGCGCACATACAATGTATATAACCAACACAGTGAAATTTAACCCCCCCCCCCCCCCGCCCCCCATGCAGCCAACCCCCCTCCCCTAGTTTGAGAAGAAAAGAATAATAATTGTATATACATTAATTTGTCACTCTTTTTTAAAAACAATTTTTTTTTAAACAAATATTGCAAGTATATGGGACAATATGGAACAGTGTGACTACAACATGGTCACTTAATTCTACTCCCTACAAATTGCAGATTAAATTCGCAATTTACAAAATATTTTCACAAAGTTTCGAGGCGGTGGAATGGACGGAAAATCAGGAGACGTACATGCCACAAATAATACCTGAAACCATCTTTTTATAAATCAATTTCTTTGCATCTGGTACAAAATCTCTCAGCCATCTAAACCTCAGATCAAAACCTCGGGCATCCCTCTGGACAGGAAAATAAAGTCTGATTTAGCAAATTTTCTCCGCAAGTTAACCCATTGTCGACAGGAACCTGAATGTACCACGAATTAGCTCCGTATAAAACCGTATGATGAGGAAACAAACAAACAAGATCCCAGAATAGACAAGTACTTCCCTTGGTGTCTGCCCTCACTCAGACTTGCACATAAAGTTGCTTCCTAAACTGGCGTACAAAAATCAGATAATCAATTTGGTACAGATATATACGTCCCAATGTCAGGATGTTTATTTCAAGATCGCGGAAAATACTTGGGCTGCTTCCACGGAGAATTATGCATGCTTTGGCAAAATCAAATTGTCTTCAAACCGTTCATGGGTTAATGCTGTATGATGTGGATACAAACAAGATCCCAGAATCCATGAGTTATTTTAACTTATCCAAGACTGATCCCCAAAATACTTGGGCTATGTCTATGGAAAATACGCGCTTTGGCACATTTAAATTGTCTTGAAATAACCGTTCATGGGTTAATAATCGCTGTATGAATGGGAATACATGTACAAACAACATCCAAAAATAGACTTTACAACTTCCCTTGTTGTCTGCCCACAGACTTGCCGCATGTGTAAAGTTGCTTCCTTAACTGGTGAATGAAATCAGATAACCTGACCTATGAATCAAGTATTTTTCATGAGAAAATGTATATTTAAACCAACTTCAGATTTACATGTTTAAATCCCAAAGTCAGGATGTTTATTTCAAGGTCTTGCCTAACAACCATGGGGAATAAGTTATATTTGCTGTCACATGGGCGATATAATATTATTTCCTGTACTGTACATCCATTCCATGTATTCAGGGCTCTTGTGGAAAACAATCTTTATTTTTAGCTGACAAAGTGTGAATATATAATATGCACAAAAGTTCAAAGGAAAATGAATGTGATTCTGGATGCACCTGCATCTACAATAGATATGCAGGCAATAATAACAATTAAACGTTTCAAATCTATTAACAGAACTTCCTTCTGTCTGCCCAAAGTTTTGCCATGTAAAGTTGCTTCCTAATCAGGTGCGTAAAATCAGATAACCTGACCTATGAATCAAGCATTTTTCACTAGATGAGAAACTTTATGATTCTAAATCCAAAAGTCGAGATGTTTATTTCAAGGTCTCGCCAAGAGATCCAAGAGAACCATGTGAAACAAATTATGTACATATCTGCTGTCACATGTGCAATGTAATATTAGTTTGTGTACATCCATGTATTCAGGGCCCTGATGGAAAAACATCTCTTTTTTAGCTGACAAAGTTACCCTAAACATAATAACAATAATATGGTGAGAATGATATTAACAAGACTATTATCAGAAAAGGAAATGACAATGCATGCAATTCTGAATGAATGTACAATGAGTTAGTAGGCAATTATATACGAGACAATTAAAAGTTACAACTTCGTTCTGTCGATCTGCCCAAAGTCTTGCCATGTAGGGCATTGTAGGGTTGCTTCCTAAATCGGTGCATGAAATCAGATAACCTGACCTATGAATCAAGCATTTTTCATGAGAATTTATAACCAATTTCAGATTTATAGATCTATCCTGCAGTCAGGATTTGTTTCAAGGTCTCGCCTGGCAACCAGTGAAATAAGTTAAATCTGCTGTGACTTGGGTAGTATTATGAAGTATTATTTCCTGTACATCCATGTATTCAGGCCCCTGAAGAAAAACAATCTTTTTTTAGCTGACAAAGTTAACTTAAATAAACAATATCGTGATTATAAATAAACCGATAAAGAAATGACAATGCATGAAATTTTGAATGAATTTTAAAACTTCCCATTTAGGTCTGATCAAAGTCTCATCATAATCAAGTTCCTTCTTATTTGGTGTATAAATTAGATGATCTGACTTATGAATCAAGCATTTTTTATGAATTATGATTATGATTTTAAAACTGAATCTGTAAAGACATTGAATCCTGTATAAATTAAAAGTACTTGTATTAAAGTTGTATGCCGAATATTCTGATACCCTACTTAATACATGATTTACTATTAGCAAATTAACAGCATATTCCAGAATTATCGCTTCAAGCCTACACAATGCGCTTTCTATAGTCCCATCCCTAGAGATCCCTGATGTTTTATCAATTTCATCCACCCATCATACTGCATAACCTGTCTAGTATGGGGCGCCCTTTGTAAATTTATTATATACACTTATTATATGTTATATAATCGTTATTTAATATATAATAACTATTATTTACATATAATGTAAGTAAATGTATCAATTTATTTGTAATTTAACTGTAATTGTTTATATATAATTATAATTCATACTCCATTATTTATAAATAATTGCAATCTACATTTGCATTATTTATATATAATTTGCATTATTTATAAATAATTATAAAACTCATCTTTTTTATTTACATATAATGAAAAAATATATTAATATAATTACTATTATTTATAAATAATTACGTTTTATATTTTCATTATTTATAAATAATTGCAATTCGAACTTCATTATTTATAAATAATTCAAATTCACATTGCTATTGTTTATAAATAACTGCAATTAGAAACTTCATTATTTATAAATAATCATTCTGGTTTAGTGCAAAATCATTATATATTATATAATGAACACACGTCACAATTATATGTATATAAAGCAAACGCGTGAAGACGCATTTCAAATTATTTATAAATAAATGGATCTGTCGCAAAACCCTTATTTATAAATAACGGAATTGCGTGTTCTCGAGTTTTCTTTATATACATATACTGGTGACGCGTGTTCATTTAGGCATATTTCAGCTTTTTTTCTGGTTTAAATTTAAAGAATTGAGAGACTCATGTTCTTAACATTCTTAGTACCACCATGGGAGTTTAATGAGCATTATATATACCTCTAAATCGATATTTTGAAGTGTGTTTTCATTGTTTTCATGAAACTGAAGCGAACAAATCTAGCGCCCGTCGCCCGGTCGCAGGAAGAGTTACACTGTCCCACGTGCTCACAATTGTGTCTGGTGCCTGTGCGGTGATCTGCGTGACTTCGTGGTTACTTTCAATTTGTTGCATGCAATATCGAGATGAATTAATGAATCAAACTAACGAAGAGAGAGAAGGGTGATCTAGTGTGATCAAGACTGACAAATCTGATAAAATTCCGATCTGCGCTACATTTCAAATGTTTTAGTTGTAGGCTAACCACTTAGTTTTAGCTTCTCTTGCATCCCGATTCTCAACATGTTTGTGTTCCTTGCTTGATCATGTTTAAGTGGCTTTAAATTTTAATATTTTATTACTTAGTTTACAAGTGAAGGTATAGTTACTCTTATTCATAATTCTATTCTTCTAAACGCAAGTTTGCGCAACCCCGTAGCTGCGCAACCCAGCTGTTATCACCTCTATATACCGCCACAATGATGATGAAGATTATGATTTTCATCGTTGTCGTTGTCGTCGTCGTCGTGGTCGTCATATCGTCAGCATATCAGTGGCATACCCAGGATTTTACAAGCGGACGGGGAAGGGGGAAAATTCTTTATTGACCCCCCTCCCCCTTCACCGACACCCCCCTAAAAAAATCCTTACTGACCCCCCCCCCCCCCCCACCCCACCATTCTAAAAATATCTTCACCGACCTCGATCTCCCCTTCACCGACACCCTCCATAATTAAATCCTCACCGACACTCCCCCTTCACCGACACCCCCTAAAAAAAAATTCTCACTGACCCCCCTCCCCCCCCCCCCCCCACCCCGCTCCAGCGATTAACATCATCGTCATCGTCGTGGTCATCGTCATCATCAGCATACCAGTGGCGTACCCACAATACCCAGGATTTTTTAAGCGGACAGGGGGGGGGGGTATTTCATCGTCCAGAAGTATCTCGGACTCTGATTTTAAAAATCGACATCCCCCCCTTCAATAAAAATTGTCATATACCCCCATCAAAAATTCGTACCGACACCTACCGCCTCGAAAAATCTTCGCTGTTACCCCTCCCTCGAAAATTTTTCACCGACCTCCCCCCTTAAATAAATCCTCACCGACACTCCCTACACCGACACCCCTAAACAAATTCTCACTGACCCCCATCCCCCCCCCCCCTGCCCCCCGCTCCAGCGATTAACATCGTCGTCATCGTCGTGGTCATCGTCATCATCAGCATACCAGTGGCGCATCCAGGATTTTTTAAGCGAACATGGGGGGTGGGGTATTTCATCGTCCAGAAGTATCTCGGACTCTGCTTTAAAAAATCGACATCCCCCCGCCCCCTTCAATAAAAATTGTCGGATACCCCACTCAAAAATTCTTACTGACACCTACCGCTCGAAAAATCTTCGCTGTTACCCTTCCCTCGAAAATTTTTCACCGACCTCCCCCTTAAATAAATCCTCACCGACACTCCCTACACCGACACCCCTAAAAAAATCCTGACTAACCCCCCCCCCCCCCCGCCCCGACCCCTGCCCCGGCGATTGACATCGTCGTCATCGTCGTGGTCATCGTCATCATGGTCATCATCAGCATGCCGGTGGCATGCCCAGGATTTTTTACGCGGACGGGGGGGGGGGGGGCGGTATTTCGTCATCCAGAAGTATCTCGGACTCTGCTTTAAATAAATCCTCACCGAAACGGCCTTTAAAAAAAGTTCTCACTGACCCCCACCCCCACCGTTTAAAAATATCTTCACCGACCGCGATCCCCCCTTCACCGACACCCTACTTAAATAAATCCTCACTGACACTCCCCCTTCACTGACACCCCCCTAAAAAAAAATCCTCACTGACCGGTATGCTGATGATGACCGTGACGATGTGGGGGGGGGGGGGGGGTCAGTGACGATTTTTGTTATGGGGTATCGGTGTCAGGGTGTCAGTGAGGATTTATTTAAGGGGGGTGTCGGTGAAGGGGGGATCGGGGTCGGTGAATAATTTTCGAGGGAGGGGTAACAGCGAAGATTTTTGCGAGGGGGTGGGTGTCGGTAAGAATTTTTGAGGGGCGTATCAGACAATTTTTATTGAAGGGGGGGGGTGAAGATTTTTTAAAGCCAAGTCCGAGATACTTCTGGACGATGAAATATCTCCCCCCCCCCCCCCCCCTCCGCTTAAAAAATCCTGGGCATGCCACCGGCATGCTGATGATGACCATGATGACGAGGACCACGACGATGACAACGGGGGGGGTCAGTGAGGATTTTTTTTTTTAGGGGTGTCGGTGAGGATTTATTTAAGCGGGGTGTCGGTAAAGGGGGGAAGTCGGTCAAGAATTTTCGAGGGAGGGGTAACGGCGAAGATTTTTTGAGGCGGTAGGTGTCGGTAAGAATTTTTGTGGGGGGTATCCGACAATTTGTATTGAAGGGGGCGGGGGGATGTCGATTTTTTAAAGCAGAGTCCGAGATACGATGAAATACCCCCCCCCCCCACCCTCCCCGTCCGCTTAAAAAATCCTGGGTACAGTGGGTACGCCACAACGATGACGACGATGTTAATCGCTGGAGCGGGGGGGGAGGGGGGAGTGGGGTCAGTGAGATTTTTTTTTTTAGGGGTTGTCGGTGAAGGGGGAGTGTCGGTGAGGATTTAATTAAGGAGGGTGTCGGTGAAGGGGGGATCGAGGTCGGTGAAGATATTTTTAGAATGGTGGGGTGGGGGGGGGGTCAGTAAGGATTTTTTTAGGGGGGTGTCGGTGAAGGGGGGGGGGGTCAATAAAGAATTTTCCCCCTTCCCCGTCCGCTTGTAAAATCCTGGGTATGCCACTGATATGCTGACGATATGACGATGACCACGACGACGACGACAACGACAACGATGAAAATCATAATCTTCATCATCATTGTGGCGGTATATAGAGGTGATAACAGCTGGGTTGCGCAGCTACGGGGTTGCGCAAACTTGCGTTTAGAAGAATAGAATTATGAATAAGAGTAACTATACCTTCACTTGTAAACTAAGTAATAAAATATTAAAATTTAAAGCCACTTAAACATGATCAAGCAAGGAACACAAACATGTTGAGAATCGGGATGCAAGAGAAGCTAAAACTCAGTGGGTAGCCTACAACTAAAACATTTGAAATGTAGCGCAGATCGGAATTTTATCAGATTTGTCAGTCTTGATCACACTAGATCACCCTTCTCTCTCTTCGTTAGTTTGATTCATTAATTCATCTCGATATTGCATGCAACAAATTGAAAGTAACCACGAAGTCACGCAGATCACCGCACAGGCACCAGACACAATTGTGAGTACGTGGGACAGTGTAACTCTTCCTGCGACCGGGCGACGGGCGCTAGATTTGTTCGCTTCAGTTTCATGAAAACACACTTCAAAATATCGATTTAGAGGTATATATAATGCTCATTAAACTCCCATGGTGGTACTAAGAATGTTAAGTTCATGAGTCTCTCAATTCTTTAAATTTAAACCAGAACAAAAGCTGAAATGTGCCTAAATGAACACGCGTCACCAGTATATGTATATAAAGAAAACTCGAGAACACGCAATTCCGTTATTTATAAATAAGGGTTTTGCGACAGATCCATTTATTTATAAATAATTGGAAATGCGTCTTCACGCGTTTGCTTTATATACATATAATTGTGTTCATTATATAATATATAATGATTTTGCACTAAACCAGAATGATTATTTATAAATAATGGAAATGTGAATTGCAATTATATTTATTTATAAATAATAGCAATGTGAATTGGAATTATTTATAAATAATGAAGTTTCTAATTGCAATTATTTATAAACAATAGCAATGTGAATTTGAATTATTTATAAATAATGAAGTTCGAATTGCAATTATTTATAAATAATGAAAATATAAAACGTAATTATTTATAAATAATAGTAATTATATTAATATATTTTTTCATTATATGTAAATAAAAAAGATGAGTTTTATAATTATTTATAAATAATGCAAATTATATATAAATAATGCAAATGTAGATTGCAATTATTTATATATAATGGAGTATGAATTATAATTATATATAAACAATTACAGTTGTATACAAATTATTTACAAATAAATTGATACATTTACTTACATTATATGTAAATAATAGTTATTATATATTAAATAACGATTATATAACATATAATAAGTGTATATAATAAATTTACAAAGGGCGCCCCATAGTCTAGCCGCAGCTGCACACTGAAGGAAGTTGCTTGGACAGAATTAACTGGGAGCCAAGTGTGACTGGCTATAGCAAAACCCTGCACTTGTCGGTAAAAATCAAAATGTAGAATTCCATACCATTACAAAGACCTCATCACAAGCTTTCATTTGATGCTTTGTTCTAACTAATTGGTCAATAATTGGCGAAGATATGATTGTTTAAATTTTAGAATCATAGGTCTTTTACACACATTGTGTGAACTTTAAATGCCCATTTCTTCAAAACATGAATTACTGACAAGTGCCGGGTTATGCTATAGCCAGTCACAAATGCTGTCATTATTTCTTACTGACACTGATAAGTGTATAATTCATGTTACTTCTAGTATAGTTGTATATTTCCCCTAGGAGGTTATCACTTATAATGGCAATAATCAATGTTTTGAGTCCATTTACATCTGTTTTGACTGACCAAGTTGGAGGCTGCCATGTTTCCCAAAGGTACCACATGAATCATCATCTGACGTGCACTAACAAAAGGTGGTAAGCCATTAGATAACCACTAAATTGTTGAGTCTGCTGCTGCTATGTCGGTGGTTACATAACTTGCTTAATATGTCAGTGCGTGCTCAGTTAACGTTTCATGCGGTACCGTTGAAAACATGGCAGCCTACATACAGTGTACCCAAGAATTATTTGGACACCTTGAAAAAATCACTTTAATTTAAATGATGCTAGAACAAATTTTGAATAAAATGTTTGGTAAAAAGCTGCCTAAAGTTCATTGTATGTGTTTATTAGATGCTGCTTTGTTGAAATCAAGATAAAATATAATAACATTTTTGAAAAATTATCAAAATAGTTAGTTTCCTATTTTTCAGGGTGTCCAAATAATTGTTGGTTACACTGTACATGCTTGACATACAGTAGCTTTTCTCAAGCTACTTTAATCTTGTAAGCGATCTATGTTGAAAATGCAGACCACTATAAAAGTGTGCATAGTGCAAATTTTAAAATGTGCACTACACCCGTCCAATTCAACTAAAGGTACAGAGTTTGTAATCAAAGCAGGCAAGGAACTGATAGTACTTGAGATATTAATTATATAATATTGACTGGCCTTGAGTGGTATATCAGAAATATTGCATTCGCTAGGATCATATTGCACGAGTCGAAGACGAGTGCAATATGATCCTAGCGAATGCAATATTTCTGATATATCATGAAAGAACAAGCCAGTCAATATTATTATTATTATACATACTATCCAGAGCAAAACATAAATAAACAAAAACATACATCTTACTCCATCTTGTTTAGTGAAGAAGACCAATGCATTGAATCTCAAATTACTGATTAAACATTTTCAACCCATGAAGGGCCATTTGCGCGTACTGTAGCAGAGGTGCGTAAACGTATTCATACAGGTACGTCACAATTAGATACGCGCAAAGCCATTCATGCGTCATTAATAAACGCGCGTATGAATTTGCGCACTTCCGCGCTGGATTGAATATCAGCTCCATGGAGGGGTAATATCGTCTGATATTGCACTCGCAAATACACATTTGTAGAGATACATAATACACATTACGATGGTAATATCATAACAATAATGAACGCTATGACTGACAAACCCGAGACGGAAACAAAATACATGATTTATTGAATCGGAAAACTAGCCTGTATGTGTAATAATATTCAATGTGGATGGTGCAAATTACAAGTATTGTACATTTACATGTGAAAAACTATTACCGATTCAATTCAAATTGTGGTACAAAGTTTAGAATAAAAAGGGACAAGGAACTGCAAGTATTCTGGATTTAATATAATATTTCTTCAAGGTGTCTACAGGAATAAAAATTCTCCTGATTTTAGCCGTAAACAGGAAGCAGGCGATGGGGCATGGATATCCATCTAGCTTCTGGGATAGATCAGAATCAGAGACACAAAATTAGGAACAGAAATCGAAGAATTCATGAGTTAGAAGAAATGAGAGTAGGCCTCAAAGAAAGAGAAAGATTAAATGATAGAAAGGAGAGTGAAAAAAGGAAGGAGATACGAAATAAGAGGGGGAGAGGGGGAGAGAAAGAATGATAGAAAGGAGAGTGAGAAGAGGAAGGAAGGATATACGAAATAAGAGAGACAGATAGAACAGAATCAGAGCAGCAAAATCGGGAACAGAGATTGAAAAACAGACACATTTGAGGAAAATAAATGAGAGAGGGTCTCAAAGACAGAGAAAGGGATAGAGAGGGGGAGAGAGAATGATAGAAAAGAGAGTGAAATAAAAAGGAGATACGAAACAAGATAGGATGAGAGACAGTAGATGAGAAAGAGAGTAGACTTAAATACAAATATATGAAGCAAAGTTAAAAGAGAAATAGCAAAAGAGAGAAAAAAGTAAATTGTATTAAAAGAACAAAATCTGAAACAGATCTGAGACAAGACAAGCAGGGAACAGATATATTGCAAACACATAGCAAGAGAGAGAGATAGAAGTAAATTATAAAGAGGGGGAGAGAGAAAGAAATTTGAAACAAGGAGATTGAGAGGCAGTGAGGAAGTAATAATAAAGAGAAAGCTTCATCTGAAAAACAATTTAATGACCCGAGATAAAACAGGGAGAGATACACTGTAGAGCTCCTGAAAGAAATGGACGACAGTGAAGAGAGAAACAGATAGACGGAGCAAGACAAAGGAGAGAAAGTGAGAGAGACAGACAGACAGACAGAAAGAGAGTAAACATAGATCGCGATAAAGACAGATAGAGAGAGAGAAACAGAAGGATGATGTAGTCTAAAAACAGCAGAACATACTAACACTTTTCTTATGAAAATTATTCTCATGCACGGAACGGAACGCATGGTTTTTCAATGGATATCCAGCTTAAATCTGGGATGTCTTAAGACTCGGATCCATAAAATTGGGAACAGGAATTGTGCAGGAATAGAGAGAGTCAGAGATAAGCCTAAAGATAGAAGTTTATTTGAAAATCAGGGCGATTCCGACTAGATTTTTCTTCTTTCATTTATAAAGGAACCATTCTCATTGCATATTTACTCATTCAATCTTATTTTATTATTTTTCAGCCAAAGATACAATGTTCAGATTTGTAAGCAATGCACCTAGAATATCGTATGATGTAAGAGCCCCTATATATGCACCAAGCGTTTTACAAACGCAAAGAAAATTCAAAGTGTTTTTTATTATGCAGACAGACTTTTCAAAATACTCTTGAATACATCATTTAATGTTCATGAAATATTTGACATTTCATTTAAAGTTTAATATAATGTGAACGAACCCACAGAGAGAACGAACCCACAGAGAGAACGAACATTCTCTCCCAACACCCACACTTAAACGGTTTGATGGGATTTACAAGAAAATTGAATTGCTCATAATTCAGATCTATTTTTAACGACCATGCACTTGTTTTGCGGGGAGCATCGGAAAGCGAAAATTGGCAGCGAGGAAATTCTGAACGTCCCAATGCGTCTGGCCTGCATAACACTCGCATCCACTATGAAAGTGTCAAAAAAGTTTCACCCATTTGCATTTAAACTTGTTAAACTTTTGTGCTAGCTTATTTCCATTAATTGCCATTGTACACACAATTTTCTCATAATCAGGGAGTAAGATAACGATATACATTGTAAAAATTATATATTGAATTTTTGTTCTATTTCCACAAACTGTTAATAATGATAATATTTGTAATATGGAAACAACAAAATGGAATTTTAATGGAAAAATATAAATTTCTTTTCACTCGGCAGTATTTGTTACCCTGGAAAGCAACAGAAAAAAACTTGTTGCAGGTTCCTACTTTGAGCAATTTTTTGCCAGGAGTTGTAGCCCCCCCCCCCCCCCCACACACACACACACACATACACACACACAAGGCTGCTTTCATTTGAATTGTAAATGTTTTGATTGCCCACTGTTTTTGTCATTATGAATGTGAACTGGGAGGAAAATATTTAATTACTCTCTGTTCAATGCCAATATTAGGCCAATGGACAAGTGTATTACTGCATTAACTAGAAGATGCAAAGTTGCAAACGATAGCAAGTTTAGCAGGTCAGAGTCCTAAACCAGCCTTCTTTGTTATTATTTATGCCTGGTTTGAGACCGGGCATACAGCAAGCTCTTAAAAACAAAACAGTCTCAATGAAAGTCTTGACTCTCAGCCAAGAAGTGCTAAATTCATCCCAAATTTGTCTTCATCGCCCCCTTGCGGTGAGTCAACTTCCCCCCCTCCAGATCCCCCCGTAAAGGCGTCAAGGGGAAATTCGGATAACTGCAGACGGGCAGTGAAAGTCGCCTGAAGTACCATACTTTTGCAAATTAAAGGGACATGTTCTCAAATGGTAAAATTATTATTCCAAACAAAAGGAAAATGACCAGAAATATACAGACAAATTGCAAACGGTAAAAATGAAAATGTAGATTTTCACACCATTAGAAAGGCCTAGTGAATCACAAGCTTTCATTTGATGGTTTGTTCTAACTAATTGGTCAATAATTGGCGAAGATATGATTGTTTCAATTTTACAATCAAGTCTTTTACACACATTGTGTGATCTTAAAATGCCCATTTCTTCAAAACATGACTTACCGACAAGTGCCAGGTTTTGCTATATAGCCGGTCACATATCGAACATTTTAATATAATCTGTACTTGAATCTAAATTATTTTTCAATACATATTTAGCTCTGTGAATGAAGAATAAGGTGTGCAGGTCGAATACATGTACATTGTAGGACCTAGTTAAATACAAGTTTGAAACATTTGTGCCATCCGGCACGTTTGGCATGCAAGCTAACATGGAGATTAGCACTTAACTCTTAAAGTGCCAAGGATTTTAATGCTCTATGGCATTTGTGTGTATTGTAACTCGCAAAAAAGCGAGCTTGGCACTCAAGGAATTAAAGGGACCTAGTAACATTGTTGACATACTGTGCAAAAAGTGAAAATGGTTGATACAATTATTTATATTGTTGTGATCTAATATGTCCACTGAGTAATGTGTGAAAATTCACTTTAAATGGATTTTATATGGCAGAGTAATGAGCGAAAATGCTAAGTGATATTCACTAACTCATTGCACTGACTTTGCACACGGTTTTCACTATCCAGTGAACAGTTTAACATCCGGACACTTCAATCGTAAATATCTTTTTAATGAAAGGGACATTTGAAAAAACGTAACCTGTCCCATGCTTCTATTTTTAATACGAATACAACAAGGCAAATTAGAGAACCGTTAGAGTTCCAAGTAAGTTTTGAGGATTTGGACAATGTTACTAGATCTCTTTAAAGGTGGTTCATAACATTTTAAAAACCAGATGCATAATGCCACAGTGTATAGGAAATGCACACCGTGCTTTACTCAAAGTTAGCACAGGCCCGCAGGCCTTGCATTAATTAATTTTTCAATTTAGGGGGCTACTTTTCCAATCTGATGGATATCCAGACATTTTTCACATACATGTAATACCCTAGATGGTAATTTTAGGGGCTATATTACCTATTGATTTCAGGGGGCTATTTTGAAAATTAGGGGGCACAATCGCCCTCAGCCCCCGTATATTTCCTATCCTGAGTCGGTGTCGGAAATGCACACCGTACCTGCTAGGCTCAAAGTTAGCACAGGCCCGCTGGCCTGGGGCAATATTCATTGTTGTAGATGTGACATTACCCACATCTACAAAGTAAATGGTTCACTCAGGTGAACCATTTACACGCAATATATGCAAATGCGCTGGAGATAACAATACCAGCCATTCGTACACTGTTGCCGGTTCAACAGTTGACCGGCATGTTTTAGGATGCATCGGTAAGGAAAACGGACGGGAAATAATCATTTTATTTCTACATTTTGCGGTCTTCAAAACAACAAAGTCGGTAATTATTATCAAAGTATATGAATTGTGGATCACATAAACAAAAGTTTTTTTGCATTTGCTGGTAAATTGAGGTAGAAATCAGCCAACAAAAAAAATTGTTTCCGTTGGATAGTGCAGCGGGCGGAAGAGGTTGATCTCCGCACAACACTATTGTAATGAACCTATGTGTGACATAACCCCCTCGCTAACCCCTGTCCCTATAGCCTCAACAAAGTGTGTTTGTCCATTGTGTTTCACTCCATCACCTGTCCGCTACGACACAGATTCACTTACAAGGTGACACGTCGTCATGGTATGTATTCATAGAACAACATGATTCACATGGTAATGTTAAAGGTACACTTGAGTATTGGTACTTCCCGAAATGCCCCTTGACACTAAATTGGTAGGTTTTCCATTTGAAAGTTCATTGAATAAAACATGCGAAATGAGAATCTTTAATTCAAATGAGGTTTTTAAATAGTTGTTGATGATATCTCTATTTAATCATTATTTTAACAAAACGCCACATGCACAATTTTGTATGAAAAAAGTGGTTGAAACCAATGAGTTTTTAGAGAGCGCCCTCTTGAGTTTTAACGGCTCTTTTTGAATAATAACAGGCTTTCTTCTTAGTCGTTTGTAATTGTGTATACATTTCGAGCATGGTGGAGTTATATAACTATATAGTATATTAGTTTGTACTGTAATGGTGCATTTTTTGGTTACTGAAATTCAGTTTGACCAAAACTCAACTATCCCTTTAAAGGGTTCTTAGTAACTTTGTGCTAAGCACTTTTGTAAATGTAATTTTTTGTTTTTTATTGTTGTTGGATTTTAAAATTTGTCTGAATCGTCCAAACTCACTTGCAACTCCAGTGGTACTTACATCATTCGTAATTATGCCTTTTTCCTCTCTATACAGTATACTACTAACTAGATTAAGATTTTTTTCTACACTTGGTAGAATATTGATAATAATTAGCATTAAAACACACAAATTGTTGCCACTGGCAGTATAGGACTAACAGTACTTAACATGTCAAATGTTAAATATTGTAATATGTCATATGTCAAATCGTCGCTCGCATCACGAACCGTCCTCTCCGTGCATTTCCAAGCGAAAGTCAGTTTTGCAGAAAACGCGTTTAAAAGATAGGACTTTTTGAAACGGTCATTGTTAGACTTTAGAATAGATTATATTAAACATCAATGGGACTACTTGATAGCTTAGGTCTTAAAGTTGTATACAGTGTGTTTAGATTTTCTTGAGTTGGAGTATTTTTGCTACAATTGGTTTGTAAACAGAGAGGACGGTTCGTGGAAAAGATAAAATGCGCGATCAGGCTACGCGATTTCACCACGAACCGTCCGCTCTTTAAGAGCGGTTTGTAAACAGAGAGGACGGTTCGTGGAAAAGATAAAATGCGCGATCAGGCTACGCGATTTCATACTGCGGACAGTACGTGGAAAAGATAAAATGCGCGATCACGCTACGCGATTTCACCACGAACCGTCTGCTCTACTTGCGCGCAACCCGACAGTGTACAAATTGAATGGAAGGTGAAGAAACTCTCTGGTACTGCGCGCAACAGAGGACGGTTCGTACGTGGTGCAGAAAAATCCTACAATCACTGAGCGGACGCTTTGTGATGATTACGGTATTACGTAACCAAGCATATTCACGCTCTGAAATTTTTACAGGATGTAGGTAACCATGAGTATGTACATGCAAAAAATGAAAAAAAATGAAAAATGAAAAAAATGGCAAATTTTGCTAGAGAGGACGGTTCATGGTGAGAGCGACGAAATGTTGTAATAACTTCCATTTCTTCCTGGCCCATTACATTTTTAGCCTAAACGTGATCAATAAAATTAGATCCAATTCCTAATCAAACTTTTTCATTCAGAATGTAATGTAATTGCATAATTAAAATGCAAAACTCCAATCAAATCCACACGATGTATACTGCACCACTTTTTTTTTTTAAGTGATTTTTTTTATTTTTTAAACACACACACAGTCACAACGACACGTACACACAGAAACACCAGCGCAATGCCTGGTATGTCAATCAAAACAAACTTTGTTATGAATCGTCCCCTTCATATGCAGTGCACAAACTATATTATAGTTAGTGAAGGAAAGTCGTCGGCAAAAAGATTTTGGTATACTCACTTAAAATTCCCGTAAACCTCCTGTAGGTTGCCGGTTGAGCACAAATACATGAAAGGCCTTTGTGTCCGTGTGCCTGAGAAAGACGCTGAGAAAATATTGATAACCATCCATTCACGCAGTATTTATTATGATTATTAATCACACATGTTGAAAAGGATTCCTAACGCATTACTCATATCTTATCTTTCAACGGTACCCCGAATACCGGAAGTGCTGAAGTGGTATGGGGGGACAAGTGTATTCTCCGCTAGTATTGCTACGCGTACAGGTGGAAGAGTTATTGGCGCGAGGGTACAGTAAGCTTATGAATATTCAGCAGTACTATAATAATCACCTAATTTGAATATTCATACCGCTAGCCCTAAACAACTGTTATCAAACTTCAACGAAGTCAAATGAACTACATAAACATGTATTTATAGAGGGACACATCGATCATCATAAATGGGTGAGATTGAATACTCATCACACATTATCTGGAAACATTCAAAGAAAAAGAAGTTGAAGGAGACATAATCAGAAATAAAAGGGTTTTACTTGGATGTTCCTACCAGCCAATATAGTTAGTTGAAAGGTTGAAACAGAGACTGTTTTCAGTCTAAGCTATCCAAATTGTATTATTAGGCAAATCGGAGGCAGATGGTGGTGCTAAACATAATTAAGTTGAATTACATACGTTGCAAAACATCCTGCAAATGTGTCTATCATTATTGCATAAAGATAACAGAGATAAAAAGAGGAAGACGTGATTGAAAGAAGTGGAGGAAGAAACAGAAAAGGAAGAAGAATGATGAGGAAGAGGGGAAGAAGAAGACGAAGAAGAAGAAGAGGAAGAGGAAGAGGAAGAGGAAGAGGAAGAAGAAGAAGAAGAAGAAGAAGAAGAAGAAGAAGAAGAAGAAGAAGAAGAAGAAGAAGAAGAAGAAGAAGAAGAAGAAGAAGAAGAAGAAGAAGAAGAAGAAGAAGAAGAAGAAGAAGAAGAAGAAGAAGAAGAAGAAGAAGAAGAAGAAGAAGAAGAAGAAGAAGAAGAAGAAGAAGAAGGAGGTGGATTAGAAGGAGGAGGAGGAGGAGGAGGAGGAGGAGGAGGAGGAGGAGGAGGAGGAGGAGGTGAGGCGGAATGGAATACATTTCATTAATACCCGTGTTATGAATTAACCTCGTATACTTGGGGGGGGGGGGGGGCTATATGGTTTCTCATGTTTGTTTCAAGTAAAAAACGTTCCCATTATGTTGTTGTATTATTTTTGTCAACCACCCCCCCCCCCCCCCCCCCCCCCACCTCCAATAAGCCAGACCACGCTACGCCACTGGCTAGAGAAATGAAGGATCTATTTTGAAATCATAACGTTTGTTTAAATTATCAATAATGTTTCAAATTTTCAATAAAAGACTGACACTCACGCAAATAGATTTCAAAGCCAATGATTTTAAAAACGATGACAGGGCATGCTTTGTCATAGGCAGGGCAGGAGAGAGGAATTTAGCCCCCCCCCCCCCCCCCCCCCCCCCTCCCCCCGCTTCTCCGAGTTAAAATCACTTCATATTTTGAATTGAATTTAAGTTAATGGTAGTCAATGATTGTTACCCATTAAATATTTGGACAAAACCGTAATATGTTTGCATTTTAAGGCAAAATCATTTCAGACATAACATACCTATTTTCATGCAGGCAAGCGACAATTTATTATCAGCCCCTCTCGGTCCCCTCTCCCCCTTGAAAACATAATGTGGCCCGTGCACTCATGACATGAAACTGTATTGATATCGTTCTCGCTTTTAATTTATTAAATATTTAAGGAACTATCATTTATGGCGGCTAGCTTCATTACACCATAATTTTGAAACATGCTCACTGAGTCTGAGACTGAAGGATTGGCAAGTTTAGTTTTGTACATCATATAGCAACAGAGGGCGCTGTAATGCAAACTTTGACGGTACATGTACCGTATTACTCTGAACTTTGCGGTCGGGGGCTGAAAATGTTTAGATATCAATTGTATAAAATACTAAGAATTTAATAGTTTTGGGGAAACGTCAAAACATGGTATAAATATAATATGCACGATTATCACGAAGTGGTATGCATACATTTTCGCTGAGGTATACCAGTTCAGAAATATCAGTTCTCTGCAAATAATAATTTATATATAAGGCATACTTTTGCTATACGGACGGGCCCCTGGGTCGGTATTCAATTCAATACTTAGATTATAAGTAAGACATTTACTTAGCATTTCGCTAGGCTGAGAACTTTACTATTCTCGTGTTAAAATCGGTTTGTAGACTTTTACTCCAATAAAACAAAATCTAAATGAAATATTTGGAGACATGCTATCAACAGTTTGGGAAAGATTTCCAGTCGTTGAATGAATTAAATCCTAAACTGCTTAATTTGTGACTTTAGTATGGAATTAAATACAGGCCCATGCAGGTCTCTAGGGGAGCCTGGAGGTGTCTGCAGCATTCGCACCATAAACTACAAACAAACCAAAATTAAATACCCACTCATTTCGGCCTCAGGCTCAGCCCCCCTGTATACTAAAAAATATTGTTTTCCCGGGCCCATGGCCAGGCCTTTGGTTGCTGATATC
Organism: Echinarachnius parma; assembly: GCA_037951105.1. NCBI lineage: Eukaryota > Metazoa > Echinodermata > Echinoidea > Clypeasteroida > Echinarachniidae > Echinarachnius > Echinarachnius parma. The sequence goes on from JBAMJV010005015.1 coordinate 241,529, forward strand.
ATTAATTTGCATGAAAATATTGGACTTTTATTTCTCCTCCTATCATGAAAGGGATAGTTGATTTTTGGTAAAGTGAGTACAGTTTTGGTCAAACTGAACTTAAGTAACGAAAACCTGCACCATTACATTACAAACTAACAGTTATAACTCCACCATGCTCGAAAGAGCCGTTAAGACTCAAGAGGGCGTTTTCTAAAAACGTATTGGTTTCAACCATTTAGAAAAATATTGTGCATGTGATGTTTTGTTGAAATAGTGATTAGATAAAGAGATAATTAACAACTATCTAAAAACCTCTTATTGTAAATTTTTGAAAAGAGGAAGCATTTTTTTAACGGCTGGTTCAAAAATATCGAATGCGGTAATTGTGGGGCCCCACAATTATTACAAATGGTTATGTTTATGGTTATTTCTGCCATTTCTGCAACCGATTTTGATCAAATAAAGTTTATTCTGTCAGTATAATTGAGTGCTCTTTCAAATTTGCAAATTATTTTGTGTAGCGCCCTCTATACCGAAACTCAACTATCCCTTTAACCCCCTATAAATACTACGGATTGTACATTTGTTTGTTTTTTGTTTGCTTACCTTTTTGTTTAGTTTTATTTCTCATGTCATCCTGTCCGAAAAGTATTGAAGGAAGAAATATTAACAACTATTAAAATAACACATTATATACAACATTAATACAAAACAAAACAAGCACAAAACAGAACAAACGAACGTACACACAGAATCACAATGGAAACTGATTTTTGTCAGGCTGAAGCTCACTATAGAAAATCAGTAGGTGTATTCTGAAAACGATTTTAAGTTAAAATTCATTGTATCTACGTCATATATCTACGTCACTAAAATATTCAACTGTATACTTAAAGGGATCTAGTAACTTTGTTGTCATGTGCAAAAAGCGATGAGTGGTTGATACAATGTATATTGTTATTATCTGATATGTCCACAGGGTGTTGTGTGAAAATTTCAAGTTAAATAGACTTTATATGGCCGAGTAATGAGCAAAAACGCAAAGTGAGATTCACTAACTCATTGCACTCACTTTGTACACGGTTCTGACAATCCATTGGATAATTTGACATCTGAACACTTCAATCGTAAATATCTTTTTAACGAAAGGGAAATATGAAACACCGAAACCTGTCCCATGCTTTAAAAAAATATAAGAATACAACAAGGTATGAGGGAACCGCTAGAATTTCAATTGGATTTTGAGGATTTGGACAATGTTACTAAGTCCCTTTAAATAAGGAATAGCGATTTGCTAAAATATATTTAAGTGACGTAGATAATTATACCAAAAAAATTACTTTAAATCGTTTTCAGAATACACCCCCTAATTTCTCCGGTATTCGAACCATTTTTTCTTTGCTCTTTTGTATTTATATATTATATATTTCTGGTCAGTTTCTCTCGGTTTGAATTATGTCATTTTGATTATAATTATGTTAAAGGGATAGTTGAGTTCTGGTAGAGAGAGTACAGTTTTAGCCCAGTTTTAGTCAAACTGAATTTTAGTTACCAAAACTCCTGCACCATTACATTATACAAACTAATATATAGTTATAACTCCACCATGCTCAAAAGAAATACAAAATTACAAACGACTAAGTAAAAAGCCTGTTATCATTCGAAAAGAGCTGTTTAAACTAAAGAGGGCACTTTAAAAAAACGCATTTGTTTAAACCATTTTAAATAAAATATTGTGCATGTGATGTTTTGTTGAAATGGTGATTAGATATAGAGAGATAATCAACAACTATCTATATAAAGCCTCTTTTGAAAATTTTTGGAAAGAGGAAGCATTATAAAACTAATGTTAACGGCTGGTTCAAAATTATTGAATACTTGTGGAGCCCCATCACATTTATTACAAATGGTTATGTTTATGGATATTTAAGCCGTTTCTGAACCGATTTTGATCAAATAAAGTTTATTCTGCCATTAAAATTGTATGCTCTTTCAAATTTGACACCGTCAGTTTTTCATTACCTCACGAAAAATATTGTGTGTAGCGCCCTCTCTACCAAAACTCAACTATCCCTTTAATATCGTTCTTATAATTGTTGGGATGATCACCAATATACTGTTTCATCAAACCAAAATTTGAGTTCTAAAGAGCACCCACTTTACATTCTGTCTTGACATGTAACATGTCAGTTCTACATCAGTTTACTTGGAAAACAAAATAATGAGAAGTGAATAAATGAAAAGATGAAGAAATAGAGTATTTGAGTATTTTTAATCTTTCTCAAACAGTTTTCTATAAATGATTAATTTAACTATCCGCATTTTATTGACATGTACTATTGTACTCTGATCTACTAGCCCAAGAACGATTCTAGTTCAGTTATATGGTGATGTTCATCAACGCCTGGCATTTCCCCTACTAATATTATATATTAGTTTACTAAGTAAATATATATAGCTCGTTTAGAAATGTTAAAATGAAAAACATTGTTTAAATCCTCATAATCCAATTGGAATTCTAGCGGTTCCCTCATACCTTGTTTTATTAGTATACAAAATAAAAGCATGGGACGGGTTTCGGTTTTTCAAATTTCCATTTCGTTCAAAAGATATTTACGATTGAAGTGTTTGGATATGAAATTATCTATACGGGACCTTTTCAGCCGTGTATTAAATACAATGAGTAAGTGAATATCACTAATTTCTCGGCCAAATAACACCCAATTAACTTTTTCACACATTACTTTTCAGGTCCCTGAAGAAAAACAATCTTTTTTTAGCTGACTAAGTTACCTTAAATAAACAATATCGTAGTAAATAAACAAGAAAACAATATTTGTTTAGCTTACAAAGTTATATAACATTGTCAAAATTCTCAAAATACAATTGGAATTCTAGCGGTTCCCTCATACCTTGTATTAACAATAAAAGCATGGGACAGGTTTCGGTTTTTCAAATTTCCATTTGGTTCAAAAGATATTTACGATTGGAGTGCTCGGATATGAAAGTATCCACTGGACTTTTCCAGCTGTGTACAAAGTATTGCAATGAGTAAGTGAATATCACTCATTAAATTCTCGGCCAAATAACATCCAATTAACTTGAAATTTCACACATTACTTTTTGGACATATCTTATCACACCAACCACGCATCACTTTTTGCACTTGTCAACAAAGTTACTAGATGTTGAAAAAGTTGAGGGAAAAAATCCCCTATAGTTGTTGGCTTAGCATTTTTGTATTGTGAATTTGGGCAACTACTTGTTTAGTTTTCCACTTTTCGGGTCCGAATCTGAATCAGCCTCGGGAATCTGGGCAACACCCTGGAAAAAAAGGGGGTGGGGGGGGGGGGGGGAAAGAGAAAAACTCCTCTAAAGTTACCCCCATGGGTACCCCCCTCCCCCCCCTCCCCCCCCCCCCCCCCTCCCCTGCCAGCTCCATGTACTTTTTAATGAATATTCATTTCCACTCTACGGGTTCGCCAAAATACCAATTTTCGTACAGTTTCAATCATAGAGTAACTATAATATAATCATACCGTATTTTGGTCACCTCCACTTTGGAAATGTGTGAACATATATTAGTTTTGACGTCAAGTTTGATTATTAAAGCAGTTAGAAATCAAAATATTACGTAAATGTAGCTTAAGTATTTTAAAATATGCATTATTAAGAGCCCTTGTTATTGTCATTTGTCAAAAGAATAAACAATTTACACCTTTTTGACAACTGAACCCCTCTCTGGAATGGAATGGACTAGTCCATAATTTGTCGGAAAATGGCGAAATAGGAGTGTCTGACAGAAACTGTACTGGAACTGGAAGAAGCCTCAAAGATTGATCGTTTCAAGCTCCTGTGTTTCTCATCACCGGTTTCACGTATAGTTCGAGGAAACGCCGGGATTTCAGTGAATGGTAAATTTAGTTTCATGTATCAATGTAACTAGTTGAATTAATCTGACAAATTGTGGATGTGACAGATTTGACCGGTGTGTTTATTGGCTATTGCCTATTGGCAATATTGCATTGTAGTTTGTACGGAAGACACCGCATCGCACTTGCGTGGTGTGTGATGTTGAGTGATGGGATGGGATATTGCGGTAAAGTGGAGGTTGCATCTGAAGTGAATGGAATTGGAATGTAATGTGGAAACTATGCAAGTGACAGTGCATGCTATATTGCTAGATAATGACCTGAGAAGTTGAATAATGAATGTCTGTTTTATGATATAAAGAGTTGAAAGATTGGTTATCTTACGTTTGAATCAGAGAGAACTGACGATTGTTTTGGCGTCTGTTTGGCATTCTGTGAAGAAGTGAATACAAAATTAATTTGAGAAAGATGGCATTCTCTTCGCAGACGTGCCCATGACTTGGTTTGCGTGACTGAAAGAACACATGCTCTATGCAATTTGTATAGCGCATCGGTTCTTTCAGTCATGCATGACAAGTCGTGGGCACGTTTGCGAAGAGAATGCCAGAAAGATTAACTTCATCTTAAAAAATAAATAATAATCACAATCACCAGATAACAAGACACTTTGCATGTTAAAAAATGTCAACATTACTATTACAGCAACAACAACATTAACATCATACACATGACCATCAACGCTATACTACTATTATTATTCTATTTAATACCGGTAGCGTTCGGTTCGTAACCATTAAGTTAACACCCCCGGCCTTGCGCAATTAATGTACACTGCATGCTGCATATATGTCAATGGGCAGGGGGAAAAAATATGCATTTCCGTGTCACTGTCGTGATGCAATTCTGTATTGTAGTATAACATCGGGTCCTATTACCGGATACCATTTCTTTACCGTCCATGAAAACGATCAACATGAAGAACAGAGATATGAATAAAACACAAATAAGTGATCTATATATTCTCAAGATAAAGAATTGATAACTTATTTCGTAGAAAAAAGCGGCAAACTTGCGCAAATTGAACTTTTACGGCAACCTTTCAAGAAAGCAGAATTTTTTGTAGCGCACAAACCGGGTTGTATTAACCGGACGCACCAAACGTGAATGTTTTGCATGGGAATGTCATTGACATGCGCGCTGCCACTGGTGCGCGGCAAAACGCGCGTATAACGCCTCAGGGCGCTTATTTTCTTCGGGAAATGGTGGAAAATGTTTGCTAAACATCCATTTATTATCCTCCGTTAATGCCGACTTTCAAATTCAACTTTCAAAATTCGAACGTTTTTCCTATTGGAATTTGCATGTACGGTAATACAACCCGTTCGGTATTGCAACCCCTTGCTATACTATGATATGAACGAACAGTTCAGGGACAGCCGGTGGACAAATATGCATGCATAAACATATGCTGTACAGCCTCTAACTATCGCCGCTGTGACACCGCAACAGGTAGACACACACATACAGATATAATGCCTTTAATGGCCCGGATTAACAAAGGAGGTTTGTACTAACCATGGTTTAAAGGGACAGTCCGCCTTTTGCAAGCCAAATTTTAAAAGTTGCGAGGTTATTGTCTTAAAGGGATGCCTGTAAAGTGTCAGATATTGCCCAAAATGACATTTGAGACTTCAATCCTGTACCAAAATCATTGTAAGATATGTCCGAATGATGTGTGACAGTTTCATTGAAAAAGAACACTGCTTTCCTGGTTAAAAAAGCGAAAATATGCGTCCGCTTTTACAACGAATTACTGTGTGACTCTATGAGGTTTATAACCGTTAATTAACGCTTTTGAGCTGAATGATAGATATCGTCATACTAAAGAGGCATTTGAAAAAATCTAACCCTATTTTATTCTTCTCTTACCATAAGCTAAACAACACGGTAGAAGAGAAACAAGGAAGCTCCAAGTAATTTTCGTGGAGTTAGACACTTTACAGGCATCACTTTAAATGAAAAAAAATGTCATTTACCAGCTTGCCTGTAAAAATTTGGGCTTGAGACCTCCTTTTCATGGAGTTATAAAATTGGTTATAAACCTCCAAATTATAAAATGCTTGACGTGTTTTATTGTCTCATTCATGATCCTTCGCCCGTCTGTAAATTCGTTCACGTTAGCTACTGTAGCGCGGTGCTAATCGATCTCTCTGCACTGCCCATAGATCAAGGGTCCGTGGCCTGGGTGAGAGGCAGCCTGGCCCACACATACACACATTACAATACTGTACTGTTCAGCCTGCATTGCACTGATAATGTGTATAGGCCCATGTCAAAAATGCTTGGCACACATGCATTAAGTACACACCGGTTGCCGAGCTGATATTGCGTGTCAGGCTTGTAAATGGTCAAGATGTGGCCGGGCCCGGTTGGTGGATTATCATTTTACGTTACAATAACTACGCAGCCAGCTGAAAAGTACTAGTTATGCATGTCGAATGGTCTGGTTTGTGATGGCGTCATGACGGGGAGTTTACGCTAAGCTCTCCGTTACTTTGCTAGAGTCGGGCTACGGGGCTATACGTAGACCAATTTTGTTGTTATCAACTGGTTAATTGTTTCGAGGTTTAGCACGCATAAATCAGAATAAAATATTCCAGACTATCTGTGAAGATTCCATTCTATAAAACGACTTCTACCTAGAAATAAAGGAGTTTTTAAACCCTGTCTTGTTTTGTATTTCCCTCACGTCCGCATATTGCGTGTATATCAAAACCCCGCGTCTGTAATTTCATTTCACAGACTTCCACTTCCCTGGTTATACTGCCTGACATGTTTAGTGTTCCACAGACTTTGAGTGCACGCCAAACTGCCTGCGTTTGCCGTGTGCAACTTAATGACCGAAGAATCAATCAAGTACTGAAATATTCTTCAAACTTAAGATCTATTCCTTCTTTCTTTCATTTGAGATTGTTATTTTGTAGCATGCATATTTAAGAAATTGTATCTATACACAGGTTTCTCGTGAATAAGTTCATGACAGTTGTATTCTGACAATGAATCAGCCAAACATATCAAGTGGCCGAAATGTAGTACATTGAAGAGAGGATATGTTTGCTATTTTTTCTTGGTAGTTTTTCCTACAAGTTTTTTCCTAACTAGTTTTGTTGTTGTTGTGGGACTTTTTTCTTTTAAAAACCTCATGGAAAAATACATCCTTACCGATCATGGATGTTGTTCAAGATAATAGTTGTACTTATCTAATCCGTTCAGGACTGGTCTAGAAAATAAATAGCATTGGACTCCGGAGAAAACAGAGAATTCATTTGTGCGTTATATAGGCTAGCAAAATCATAGTCTGTATTACAGGTTAACAACATTCAGTATGTATTGTGGCAGGATTATAGGTATTTACTGGTAAACTATTTGATTATGAGACAGATAACTTGCATTAAGAATTGTATTACAACATTAAATTAATGGCTACACTTTCATTTGTAAATTTTGTGAATAATAATACACTGTCCCTGTTTTTAATCACAATATTTATTTTAAATAAGTTTCGTAAATTTGCTAAATCGACTGGCCATGACCTAAATGTACAATACATGTCAGTAGCATGCTCTTCAATGCTGTTTTCTTAGAGCTTGTTATATGTACATATACAGTGTAAGTACTAAATTTAGTACAACACATTACAAAATAGCAATTGAACATAATTAGGACTGTACTTTTCAGATACTTTCATTCTGCCAGCTACCGAGGACTACATACAAAGCGCAATCTGAGCCAAGAGGAGTGAATTTTGTATTTCGGGAGCCCCCTGGTTTATGAAGCAAGTCGAGCAACTAAAATCAACCATCGGAAGACGTACTATACTAATCTCCAGTTGAAGACAAGATTATCAGTTTGGCGAGATAAAGAACAAAGAAATAAGGTCAGCCGATATTTGCACTTTCATATTTCAACGCTATCAACTGTAGAGGAACCAAGACATAAAATGAGTCGTGAACGAACGGTCAAGCCCAATTTTCTGGAACAAAATTACTGGGACGAGCGTTTCCAAACCGAAGAGGATTACGATTGGTTAGTCGGTTATGAACAGATCAAGGAGTTGGTCGCGAAACACGTGAGGAGGGATGACCGGATTCTGATGCTGGGTTGCGGCAGCAGTACGCTGAGCGAGCAGATGTACAATGACGGCTACAAGCGCATCGTCAACGTGGACTTCTCGGCGGTGTGCATCGAGAAGATGCGGGAGAAATGTCGGCACTGTCCCGGAATGGAATGGCTGGAGATGGATGTCAAAGACCTCAAGTTCCCAGACAAATCGTTTGAAGTCGTCGTGGAAAAGGCCATCTTGGACACCCTTCTCTCGCAGGAGAAAGATCCGTGGCGGGTGTCGGACGCTGGTCTCGAGATGGTGGACCAAGTCTTCTCGGAGACCAGCCGAGTCTTGAAGCCGGGAGGCAGTTTTATCTCCATCACCTTCGCGCAGCCGCACTTCAGACGCCCTCTACTGGCGGTGGCAAAGTTTGACTGGAGCGTGGACTTGACGGAGGTGGAGGGATTTCTACCTTTCTTCTTCTTTGTCATGGTGAAGGGACAGTCCTTGAGCGCTGGAGATGTCGATCTCGAAAAGCAGACAGTTGCAAAGAGATTGAAAGACAAATCGAGTGACGGTGATGCAAGTGATCAACAAGTGACATTATCAGAAAGTCATGGCGATGATCCAGAAACTTTCCTTGCAGGTTTTGATTTATAATGCCTTGACTAGTTTATGTCTGTCCCGATCCTAACAAACATTCATTGTAATACAGACATCTTCCAGCAAGTTTCTCCCGTCAAAATTAATTTAGATGTGTAGAAAGTAGCTAGCATGTGCCATGTTCACTACATAACATTTTTATAAAATCCTTCTAGATGCCCTTATAAATGTTATATTAGCAAGTGTGTTTAAATCATTTATATTTTAAGGAATTGATTTGATCACTTTAACAACGAAAATGTTACATTTTGGTCTGTAGTGTAATATCATGTCTCACATGTCTCATACCCATTATTCTATTTCTACTGTATTGCTAAGTGCAATGCTGCCATCTATAGACCACTGTTATAGAGTGGCACAAGTCCTTGCTACATGTACTGTATGAAAATACAGAGATGTCTATTCACTGTGTTCAGTATAATCAAGGAGGTACCTCCTTGGTATAATGTACATTTAGCTCTTGTGTGCCACTTGACATACTGAGGAATGGCTTAGGAAATACTTTGGGTTTGGCTGCTGCATGTTATACCTGAAGCAATTTAGCTTTGAACGGATTAAAATGACCCTCATCAAGCCAAAAGAAATTGCCTCTTGAATATATTTTCAAATCTGACAATAAGGCACAAATCTAAAATCCGGTGTGCTATTTGGATGATCAAATCTTTTCTGCCCTAATCTGACAAAAGGAAGCAACTGCAACTGACAATTTTAAGGATAGTCTTTACTTGTTTTGGGGTAATTGAGATATGCTCTACACAATGGTGAACAAATTAAAGTCACCTGGCAATCCATTTATGAGAAATTATTAGGTCAAAAGGAAGTAACTGCACAAATATCATAAAAACCTCATTTACAAGAAAACTACCAATTGTCAGTTGCTTCCTTTTGTCAGATTAGGGCAGTTTTCTAGTCATGGGGAAAATCAATGTTTTGTTGACAGGGAAAGAATGAACAGAATACATTTTTTGTTGTTGAGTAGGCTGAAAAAATAGCTCTGAAAAAAAATGTATTGGCAGTATGATGAACTGCCAATGAAGAAGCATTCTGACCACGTTTTTGCATCAATCTTTGAACTTTACTTGACCTCTTTGGCAATTTCCATCCATGGGCTCTTTTTGGTATTTTGGTGGTGGGGTCTGTATAAAGTGAGTGGATCAATAGGTCAGCAGAAAGATGGTCAGCTACCTACAGTATACGTCAAAATAAACTAACCCCCCTAACGCGAGTAACGTTTTCAAAACGTTAATTATATTTCTAACGTTTTGAAAACGTTACTCGCGTTAGGAAGTTCCCTAACGCGTTAGGATGATTCCTAACGCGTTAGAAAAATCCCTAACGCGTTAGGAAGATCCCTAACGCGTTAGGAAGTTACCTAACGCGTTAGAAAAATCCCTAACGCGTTAGAAAGTTTCCTAACGCGTTAGAATTTTTCCGAGTGCGCCAGCAATGTTTCAGATGGATTCTAAGTCATTTTCTCTGTTTGATCAGTTTGATTTTGCAATGATGAACGCAATGTTTGAGATTTATTTTGTGTCATTTTCTCGTAGCGCACATTGTTACTTTGTCCGCTAATATTGAGATCTATTCATTACCTTTTCCAGACAAGTTTCGTTTCGTTTTCATCAGCAATTAGTTTGATTGCGTGTTCTTATTTTTAACGCGATGTTTGAGATTTAATTTGTGTCATTTTCTCGTAGCGCACATTGTTACTTTGTCCGCTAATATTGAGATCTATTCATTACCTTTTCCAGACAACTTTCGTTTCGTTTTCATCAGCAATTAGTTTGTTTGGGTGTTCTTATTTTTAACGCGATGTTTGAGATTTATTTTGTGTCATTTTCTCGTAGCGCACATTGTTACTTTGTCCGCTAATATTGAGATCTATTCATTACCTTTTCCAGACAAGTTTCGTTTCGTTTTCATCAGCAATTAGTTTGATTGCGTGTTCTTATTTTTAACGCGATGTTTGAGATTTATTTTGTGTCATTTTCTCGTAGCGCACATTGTTACTTTGTCCGCTAATATTAAGATCTATTCATTACCTTTTCCAGACAACTTTCGTTCCGTTTTCATCAGCAATTAGTTTGATTGCGTGTTCTTATTTTTAACGCGATGTTTGAGATTTATTTTGTGTCATTTTCTCGTAGCGCACATTGTTAATTTGTCCGCTAATATTAAGATCTATTCATTACCTTTTCCAGACTACTTTCGTTTCGTTTTCATCAGCAATTAGTTTGATTGCGTGTTCTTATTTTTAACGCGATGTTTGAGATTTATTTTGTGTCATTTTCTCGTAGCGCACATTGTTACTTTGTCCGCTAATATTGAGATCTATTCATCAATACAAAATGTGTCGCAAGCTAGATCAACAAAATTATCGTTTTTATATCCTCAGTCTTTTACTATCGGCCGACTGTTAAAGATCGCAGCTAAATGTAGAAGAGAACATGAAAACGATAGATTTGTTGATCTATAGTCGCCAGCAAGCTAGGATTCAGGGGAAAGCTGGATTGAAAATAAATTTATACTCTCGTGTAAAAATATATATATATACGCAACCTGGAAGGGGCCGTTGTCGATAGAGTAAATACAATCTTACAAAAACGTATAACCCGCTTGATAATTTTATGTTGTCATATCATGTGACGATGTATGTATTATCATGACTTTGTTGATGGTGGTTGTATTTTTCTAACTATATACCGATCAGTTGTTGATGATTATGACTGACAGTGATGACTAAATAAAAGCATGTAAATAAAAAAATAATCATGGAGGCTGGACGATATCGGGAACCATCAAGGCTGCATGACGCTCGAGTATATCCGAGGTAAGCATGCCAGGTAGGTAATCTGCTAGTAAAGTTGTATGAATATTATAATTTCATTAATAAACAGAGTACAGGCCGTGAACAAAAGTATGTGTATTGTGCATTGGTGTAGACCGAGCTAATCCGACCGTGAGAATGCGGCAGTTGTTTCCAAGAAAGACAGTACGTGTGCGCGCTGTAGAGTGAGGAATAATGGTAAACAAGTCGCCAACCAGTTCCAACTTCACAGGGGCCGCGGAAGGGTTTTGAAAGTGGGGGACTGACCACATTTTAAGTGTTATTTAATGCTTATGTTTTATTGTTTAAGCCAAAAAAGTGTGGGGGCTGCAGCCCCACCCCCCGCTCCCGCGGCCCCTGCCTGCTTCATGCCGCATTATATTACGGGTTCGATCGTTCATTGAGTGCACTGTATTGCAAGCTCAACTGTGATTACTTTTAGTTACGTTCCTCATGTAAAACTAATAATCGCCGAATCATTGTTGGTACATGTTTGATAATAATTACTTCGTACCGCGAATAGAGTCATGCTTCGAGAGAAAACACAGTACTTTTTAAACACGAAACGAATCATGCAGCCGCAAATGAGTCATGAATAAGCTCGCAATTTAAAGTTGTATCGCAAAATTGATCGTTGTGCTGTCTTTCTTGAGATGTGAACAGTGGTGTAGCGACGGGCACGGCCCCGCCCCCCCCCCCCCCCAAAAAAAAAAATTTAAAAAAAATTGAAAAGCAATAGAAAACATAAGCAGGGGACATTATTTGAACAAACATAGAAATACATAAGGTGTGCGCCCCCCCCCCCCCCCCCAATCCGTCCGACCACGCTACGCCACTATGTAAAGGTAGTTTATTGGAAAATAATTTAATATCTATCATGGACTTGACAAAGTTACGACGATTGTGATATTTGTTCTGAGAAACCTAGTAGTTTACGGGCAGAGTTGAATCCGTTTGGTAAAGCCAAAGGCTTCTAGTTTGGCTTTGACCAGATAGTCGGGACTGCACTGACGTGTTTTGTTTTTTGTTTTTTGGAGGGGGGGGGGGGGGGGGGAACACAATAATTTGCGTACTTCTCATAACAAAAGTCGGACCAAAATGTCCCCAGTTTGTCATCGCCTTTTTTTGGTCTTTATTTTGTCGTATATTATTAAATTATTTCATGATCTGTCATCTCGCCATGTCCGTCATTGGGATCCCTTTGATCGTCTCTAAATGAAAACAAATAAAACATGTTAGATTATATTATAACAAGTATTCACGTTATTATTATGAATATGATTCAGAGTGATATTATGTGATTTCCTCCGATCATAATACGACAGTAATATTACATTACGGGTTTCCCCATCGATGGTTTTCCCGCGCGTGCGGACGTAAAGCCACGTGCATGCGATTATGCAAGGTGCTCGGCGACTCGGAGCGCGCGCCTAGGCCAATTGGCTTGGCGGCCAGCGCCGCAGCACGCCAGCGCCACTGGCCGCCCTTCCTTAGCGTGCTTCCCGCCCGATCCATATTATGGGCTTTTCGCAAGAAACTGAGTTAATTCTGAATAGTCTGGAACTATTTCCCTGTAAATATTAATATGTACATCTATCGGCGTCAATATGTGTAATATTATTCGCATATAATAAGAGCAATGTCAGCCCTAAACACTGCATTTTGCCAATGTTTGCGACTTTGCGCGATTGCGTGATTTTACCGGGCCGTGTTCCGGTCCGGTCTGGAGACCTTATAACACGAAATTATCATATATTTGTAAGAAGATGTGTTATGTTATTTTTTTGTTTTTCATTTTCGGGCAAGAAAGTTATCAATTCGGGCAAGTAAAATTTTAAAAAACCTGATTTTACTTGCCCGACTGGGCAAGTGAAAAAAGTTAGAGTGGAGTCATAGATCACCAAATTATATTCATAGCGTTGCAAAACGACTCGTATATGCACAAGAAAATGAAAGACTATAATCATCATTTCAGATTTATTTCGTGTCATGTTCTTGTAGCGAAAATGTTTACTTAGCTTGCTAACGTTATTTTGTTCGTCGATTGCAATTTAGGTCATTTTGAGGAAAAGTCGGTATATGGGCTGAAAATTGAATACGGTACACGTCAAAGAGTTTTCCATAGAGAATATAAGTAGCATGCCATTCATTGGTGCGCCCGCACCCCTTCTCCCGTGAATGGAGAGTAGCCACTTCATCGCACAATGAGAACAATAGCCAGAGATTATCGGACGCCGCGATGTAGGCCTACATTGTAGTGTTGCGTAACATCCTGAAGATAGTTGGGGGGGGGGGGGGTTCATATAATTACTTTAGAATGCATGGCATTGTTTGCATCATTCAGTAAATAACACAAAGTATGTAGCGAAATAAATTAATCAACATGATTGTTTCATATTCACGGTAAAATCAACATAATTAAAAATGGCATATTTATATTCATTTAATTCAGTGCAGTGTGATTATTCAAAACGTTGTCAGTTATTACAATCAATGCGTTACATATTTCATCAATCACAAAATTATATTCATAGCGTTGCACAACAAAACATATGAGCACAAGAAACTGAAAGACTATATCGAAACGGAGTCTTGTAAAAGATACATTTAAAAACAGTATAGTTAGTTTGTAAATATGAAAAGAAGTAAAGTCCTTCCCGTGCGAATGTTGGCATATAAGGCAATGCCTATCTCTGATTCATTAGCCTAGCCCCTAGGCCACACGCCTATGTGGCGAAAGCTCCTTTGGTAATAGTTTTGCCTTCTCCGTTCTATAAATGACTGGCAAGAAAACAATATGCGCTACGAGAAAATGACACAAAATAAATCTCAAACATCGCGTTAAAAATAAGAACACGCAATCAAACTAATTGCTGATGAAAACGAAACGAAACTTGTCTGGAAAAGGTAATGAATACATCTTAATATTAGCGGACAAAGTAACAATGTGCGCTACGAGAAAATGACACAAAATAAATCTCAAACATCGCGTTAAAAATAAGAACACGCAATCAAACTGATTGCTGATGAAAACGAAACGAAAGTTGTCTGGAAAAGGTAATGAATAGATCTTAATATTAGCGGACAAAGTAACAATGTGCGCTACGAGAAAATGACACAAAATAAATCTCAAACATCGCGTTAAAAATAAGAACACGCAATCAAACTAATTGCTGATGAAAACGAAACGAAAGTTGTCTAGAAAAGGTAATGAATAGATCTCATTAGCGGACAAAGTAAAAATGTGCGCTACGAGAAAATGAAACAAAATAAATCTCAAACATCGCGTTAAAAATAAGAACACGCAATCAAACTAATTGCTGATGAAAACTAAACGAAATTTGTCTGGAAAAGGTAATGAATATATCTCAATATTAGCGGACAAAGTAACAATGTGCGCTACAAAAAATGACACAAAATAAATCTCAAACATCGCGTTAAAAATAAGAACCCCAATCAAACTAATTGCTGATGAAAACGAAAAGAAACTTGTCTGGAAAAGGTAATTAAATAGTTCTTAATATTAGCGGACAAAGTAACAATGTGCGCTACGAGAAAATGACACAAAATAAATCTCAAACTTCACGTTTTATCATTGCAAAATAAGAAGACGCAATCAAACTAATTGCTGATGAAAACGAAACGAAACTTGTCTGGAAAAGGTAATGAATAGATCTCAATATAAGCGGACAAAGTAACAATGTGCGCTACGAGAAAATGACACAAAATAAATCTCAAACATCGCGTTAAAAATAAGAACACGCAATCAAACTAATTGCTGATGAAAACGAAAATAAATTTGTCTGGAAAAGGTAATTAAATAGATCTTAATATTAGCGGACAAAGTAACAATGTGCGCTACGAGAAAATGACACAAAATAAATCTCAAACATCGCGTTAAAAATAAGAACACGCAATCAAACTAATTGCTGATGAAAACGAAAATAAATTTGTCTGGAAAAGGTAATTAAATAGATCTTAATATTAGCGGACAAAGTAACAATGTGCGCTACGAGAAAATGACACAAAATAAATCGCAAACATCGCGTTAAAAATAAGAACACGCAATCAAACTAATTGCTGATGAAAACGAAAAGAAATTTGTCTGGAAAAGGTAATTAAATAGATCGTAATATTAGCGGACAAAGTAACAATGTGCGCTACGAGAAAATGACACAAAATAAATCTCAAACTTCACGTTTTATCATTGCAAAATAAGAAGACGCAATCAAACTAATTGCTGATGAAAACGAAACGAAACTTGTCTGGAAAAGGTAATGAATATATCTCAATATAAGCGGACAAAGCAACAATGTGCGCTACGAGAAAATGACACAAAATAAATCTCAAACATCGCGTAAAAAATGAGAACACGCAAACAAACTAATTGCTGATGAAAACGAAACGAAACTTGTCTGGAAAAGGTAATGAATAGATCTCAATATTAGCGGACAAAGTAACAATGTGCGCTACGAGAAAATGACACAAAATAAATATCAAACATCGCGTTAAAAATAAGAACACGCAATCAAACTAATTGCTGATGAAAACGAAACGAAACTTGTCTGGAAAAGGTAATGAATAGATCTCAATATGACAGTGTCATTTTCTCAATGTGCGCTACGAGAAAATGACACAACATAAATCTCAAACATCGCGTTAAAAATAAGAACACGCAATCAAACTAATTGCTGATGAAAACGAAACGAAAGTTGTCTGGAAAAGGTAATGAATAGATCTCATTAGCGGACAAAGTAAAAATGTGCGCTACGAGAAAATGAAACAAAATAAATCTCAAACATCGCGTTAAAAATAAGAACACGCAAACAAACTAATTGCTGATGAAAACGAAACGAAACTTGTCTGGAAAAGGTAATGAATAGATCTTAATATTAGCGGACAAAGTAACAATGTGCGCTACGAGAAAATGACACAAAATAAATCTCAAACATCGTGTTAAAAATAAGAACACGCCAACAAACTAATTGCTGATGAAAACGAAACGAAACTTGTCTGGAAAAGGTAATGAATAGATCTTAATATTAGCGGACAAAGTAACAATGTGCGCTACGAGAAAATGACACAAATTAAATCTCAAACATCGCGTTAAAAATAAGAACACGCAATCAAACTAATTGCTGATGAAAACGAAACGAAAGTTGTCTGGAAAAGGTAATGAATATATCTCAATATTAGCGGACAAAGTAACAATGTGCGCTACGAGAAAATGACACAAAATAAATCTCAAACATCGCGTTAAAAATAAGAACACGCAATCAAACTAATTGCTGATGAAAACGAAACGAAACTTGTCTGGAAAAGGTAATGAATAGATCTTAATATTAGCGGACAAAGTAACAATGTGCGCTACGAGAAAATGACACAAAATAAATCTCAAACATCGCGTTAAAAATAAGAACACGCAAACAAACTAATTGCTGATGAAAACGAAACGAAACTTGTCTGGAAAAGGTAATGAATAGATCTTAATATTAGCGGACAAAGTAACAATGTGCGCTACGAGAAAATGACACAAAATAAATCTCAAACATCGCGTTAAAAATAAGAACACGCAATCAAACTAATTGCTGAAGAAAACGAAACGAAAGTTGTCTGGAAAAGGTAATGAATAGATCTCATTAGCGGACAAAGTAAAAATGTGCGCTACGAGAAAATGAAACAAAATAAATCTCAAACATCGCGTTAAAAATAAGAACACGCAATCAAACTAATTGCTGATGAAAACGAAACGAAACTTGTCTGGAAAAGGTAATGAATAGATCTTAATATTAGCGGACAAAGTAACAATGTGCGCTACGAGAAAATGACACAAAATAAATCTCAAACATCGTGTTAAAAATAAGAACACGCAAACAAACTAATTGCTGATGAAAACGAAACGAAACTTGTCTGGAAAAGGTAATGAATAGATCTTAATATTAGCGGACAAAGTAACAATGTGCGCTACGAGAAAATGACACAAAATAAATCTCAAACATCGCGTTAAAAATAAGAACACGCAATCAAACTAATTGCTGATGAAAACGAAACGAAAGTTGTCTGGAAAAGGTAATGAATAGATCTCATTAGCGGACAAAGTAAAAATGTGCGCTACGAGAAAATGAAACAAAATAAATCTCAAACATCGCGTTAAAAATAAGAACACGCAATCAAACTAATTGCTGATGAAAACGAAACGAAACTTGTCTGGAAAAGGTAATGAATAGATCTTAATATTAGCGGACAAAGTAACAATGTGCGCTACGAGAAAATGACACAAAATAAATCTCAAACATCGTGTTAAAAATAAGAACACGCAAACAAACTAATTGCTGATGAAAACGAAACGAAACTTGTCTGGAAAAGGTAATGAATAGATCTTAATATTAGCGGACAAAGTAACAATGTGCGCTACGAGAAAATAACACAAAATAAATCTCAAACATCGCGTTAAAAATAAGAACACGCAATCAAACTAATTGCTGATGAAAACGAAACGAAACTTGTCTTCCTAACGCGTTAGGGAATTTCCTAACGCGTTAGGGACCTTCCTAACGCGTTAGGGATCTTCCTAACGCGTTAGGGATCTTCCTTACGCGTTAGGGAACTTCCTAACGCGTTAGGGAAATACCTAACGCGTTAGGGAACTTCCTAACGCGTTAGAGAAGGCTAACGCGTTACTAACGCGTTATTTATTTGGGTAACAGTAAACGCGTTAAATCGGTTAGTTTATTTTGACGGATACTGTATGGACATAAGGCAAGGACCCTGGCGGGGCT
Organism: Echinarachnius parma; assembly: GCA_037951105.1. NCBI lineage: Eukaryota > Metazoa > Echinodermata > Echinoidea > Clypeasteroida > Echinarachniidae > Echinarachnius > Echinarachnius parma. The sequence continues at coordinate 259,757 of JBAMJV010005015.1, forward strand.
GGGCTAAGCTAGGCTAGGCTATGGCTTTAATTAGTAGCACTCTCCAATTTGGCTATGCCAATCTATATCGAGCTCACATTTAATGAAAGCTTTCTAGAATCGATGAATCAAAGCCGGCTGTAATTTCCATCAATCAATTTGGGTCACTCGTCCTTGAATTGATTGACCATCTACTCTGTTTAGAAATGTATTTTTGTTATATGTACATTCTGCAAGGATTCTTTGATCTAGTCCTGACCTACAGTAGGAGTGACAATTATTTTTAAATTTTTATTAAGGGTTAGATTATGTGATTGAACAATTGTACTTATTACATTTTTTAGGTCATTTCATTTTCTTCATAATTTTCATAATTTTCTTGCAGATAAAGAAAAGGGAATTCCAGATTAAATTCATATTGTATTTGATCGTGATTTAAACAATCATACTTCTTTAATAAGGTCTTATTTAGATAATTACTTTGGTGATAATGTAGAGAGTCATTTAATTTGATGTAAAACTATTAGGTTCCCAAGTAATGATGGTTGGCTTGCTACAAATTTATACACATATTTAGGGCAGTCTGTAAATCTTACCCACACTTTTAGAGGTCTGCAAATGTTGTAGTGCAGCTTTAAGGTATCGGGCGATGTCTGCTGAGAGATAGAAATGTACTTTGATGATGAACCAGTCGCGATTATGCAACAAAATAACGATTGTAGAGAGTCATTTGATTTGATGGGAAACCATTAGGTCCCCGAGTAATGAGGGTGCTACTAATCTACATGCGTAATCAGCGTAATCCTATTCTACGATTCCCGCAAATCAATGGTACAGTGTGCATTCGACATTATAACATGTTTAAGTTTAACATGATTATTGCTTTGTGGAAATCTAATTCCCACATGCACCATATGGCTAATGGCACGGGGGTAGAATAGCACTAATTGCACTTTCATGCAAATTGCAGTGTTCAAGGTCTCTAGATAGTCTTCCAATAAGACTGAAGAATGATATATCAGTTTATTTATATATGTGTTCCTTTTCCTTTTTTGAATAGAGACAGGTCTACGCTGTATAATTAAATAGGGCGGGGCTAATCAGTATGCATGTACATGTCTCTGCATACATGTGCACAGTAGAGAAAATAAAGAGCTTCTATAATAACAGGTTTTAATTTTACCGAAGCTAAGAAGAAAATGTTGCATTATATCTCCTTTAAAATTGTTAGTTTCTTTAAAATTGAAATTATGGAATTAGCATACATGTTTTTTTATTGTTCATTTTGCAAGAGGTAACACAATAAATTATTTAATGATATTTTTGGCCACCAGATAAAACGAGTCTACATAGAGCCCTCTCTTGTTAGAACTTTTACAATGATATACATTAGTACGTTACACAGACATGGTGGGTATTTTTTGTACTGTGTGAACTATTATCCATACAACAAGCTTTCATAGGTACTTTGTACCGTGTCACTATTGTTGATGTTTTTTCTTTCTTTAACAATGAGCTAAATGATTCAGCAGAATATAATG